>JAVQJX010094306.1:0-11691 GCA_036025115.1 Ambassis agassizii
AGTTCGGCAATTTTCTGACTCAGGTGAGCACAGTTGTCGCAGCCAGGCGGCGAGGTAAGCGGAGCCATCTTTTCAATGTGTGTGTGTGAGTCTTGTTCCTCAGAGCATTGGTGGAGCCGCGGGCATATGCCGTCGACTTATATGACGGGCATATGCCCGTCATATAAGTCAATTTATAGCTTTGTCTTAGTTTAGATTACAATTTTTACTTTATTTTATTTTACCCCAATGTATTGTACGTTACTTGGAAATAAATGTGATTCTGTGTAGATTAAAAAAATTAGCGTTGTATGTTTACATCACTACAGAGTGGAGCTGTAATGGATATTATAACCAGATTTTATATGCGTCATACCTTTTGTCCATCATTTGCTACGATTCCCTTCAGCTGAATCTCAGAAGTTCATCTAGAATCACAGACATTTATGTTTGAAATGAGGCGTGGTGACAGCATGTTTCTCAGCCTGCACTACAACTCTTCAGGTTTTTTTTTAACAAGGCACATGAAAGAATCTTTAATGTTCACCGTTCCTCTCATCCATCACATCCAATAAAGGTGAAGCAGCAGAAGCTGAGGGATGAGACTCATTTTTCTGCTTTTCTTCCCTCTTTTCACCTCAGGCCAGTCGGTGCGAGTTAGCGTCTCACCCCAACGTGTTCATAATTCAACACTGTCTGTCACACTGATGTGCCATGCATTATTCAGCACAATACTTTTCTGGCTTCAAAAAGACAAACACGCAGCTACTAAGGCGGCAAACAGCAAACGATCAAAGTGGAAACCGTTAATTGCTTAATTAGGAGACAAAACAAATGGAAAGGTGACGATGAGGCAGCAGGCTCAAAGTGGGATGTGTCTGCATGTCTGTGTTTGACTGCTGAATAATATTTTGCCCATGCTGTGATCAAAATCAGTATATCAAACAAAAATTCAATTTTCAATGAATAATTTTTACCATTATTACTGAAAAAAAATATTGGAATCGGTGACACATTAATTAGCAGGAGAAATTAAACTTCTGAATAGAATTAACACATGATTTTTGCAGAGATGTTGTCAGTTTTGGTTGCTTGAAATCTCATCTCCTTTCACAAAGTTAACAAGGCAACCTGTGAACTTGCATCAAGGTGGCACCATATGAAGAAAATGTCCACAAACAGGGAGAGGCTGCCACAGCAACAAGCTCTGCTAGAATAAGTTGGAGATTTTCTTGTTTATTCATCCACTGCTCGTCTCCGTATGAAAGTAATCACTAAGAATTCAGCCAAACGGAAGCATAATCAAACAACCAGCCGACCAGTAGACCAACTAAAGCCCCTAATTTATTGATCATGCTGCGCAGGTTCTTCAGTGTAAATTCAAACTATTCATCAAATCTGACGGACTGCTTGAAAATTGACCAAAAATCAAAGACTCTAATGGTCAGGGTGCATGCACACACCTTTTGTTTGATAATCGGGGTCGATACTGTCAATACAATCATGGATAAGTAGTGAGGTGAGCCAACAGGAGACGTGGCCTCAGCCTTGATTAAAGGCAGACTGTACTCCCAGACAGTCTCCAGGAGTCTCAGTGGACAAACACGAGGGAATCATCCTGACTTTCATCAGGTGCAAACTTCACTCCACTCAGCTCTGATCAATCAAATCATGATCACATAAAGCTGACTCTGCCTGCTGATCAAGAGCTTCCAAGCTGTTAAAAGGAGACACATTGCATTAAGTAGTCAGGCTGATAAACTGATATCATGTCAGTTCATACACAACGCCGTGAGTGTGTGTGTGTGTGTGAGTCAGTTGAAGGGAGGGCATGCAGCTTCTCCACCCACCTGACAAAGAGCTCGTTTTGGGGAGCGGTTGTTTCTTTGTTTCTCAGAGGAACAGAGCCACCAGGTGGTCTGCTGGTGTCTCATCACACAAAGCGCTAAACGCAGCATGGAGAGCTTCTGCACAAACACACATCTAATAATGCACTTAATGCTTTCATCGTGACACACACCACACACGGAGCGACAAAAAGAAAGAAAGAAAAAAAAAAAGGAGGAGACACTTGTTCTAAAAAGACAATGATTTATATTCCAAAGTGCTCGTGTCAGATCCCGCCATGTAAAAAGGCTTTTATTACTAATAAATGAACACGCGATAAAAAGAAAAGATTCCCTTCAAATCTGCCCGTGTTACGTGAATCTTTTATGCAAATGGAATTTCAAATGAGGTGGAGCTATCTTCAGAGACCTTGACTGTTTTTCCACAGCCCTCCATTAAAATTTATGCCACCGCTGATTTATAAAATTTATTAATAGCTTGCTGCTGAGGAACGGGAAGCAAAAGTGATGAAACAGCTTCACTTGTGTCTTTCTTCTGCAGGCTCCCTCTCTCCCATCGCTGGTCCAGCCGGTCCCTCGTCACTCCCTCTTTTATTCTCCCCTCCCTCTGTTTCTCACACTCTCTCTCTCTTACGCCTCTGTGGCGTCTCATAGTGATTTTATAATTGGGCTCTGCTCATTGTTATTCAAAACCCTGTAGAACCAATTAGTGGCAGACCTCCCGACCTTCAGTTGCTATGTAATGGTGGTAACTAAAGACTCTAAGTGAGGCAGCTGAGAGCAAAGGTCTGAATTTTCTTTAGTTCCTGATTAATAATTCTGTCAACCCTATCACATGCAGACATTAAACAGAATGGCTAGTTTGACGCACCCTTCTTCTTTTAGAGGTTTCTTTCTCTTTTTACTGCCTTTTATTAATCTTTTAAGATGGCCTGGATACTCCCTCCCTGCTCTCTTGTCAGATAAATGTTGAGATAAAAGGATAATGAGACTTTGCAGGGACCTCGGCGCTGACAGGGAGGGCCGAGAAGCCACCTCTGCCCACAAGTGGCTCATCAGAAACTGAGCACCATTACCATTACTTAAACATAGATTTTGACTTTCATTAAAACCAATAATACAACTATGTGTTTATAACCAGGGAGCTGAATGGATATATTTGGAGAAACGTGATGATGAAAAATAACAACTGTGGAGTCAAACTGTGGAGAAATTTCTTTACAACGTTTGTGTTCAGAAACGAAACAAAATCTTCAAATGTTCAAATTCCGCCGAAACTGAGGGTCTGACCACATGAGGTGAAGATCTGCACGAGGTTTTAGTGTGAAGATATTGTCAAGATATTGTGAGCCAAATTAAGTCATGATGCAGCATTCGTGTTCACTGAGCTGGTACGACGTTTGACCTTTTTTTTGAAGTACTCCCAATGGCCTCATTTGTCCTTTATGTGATCACTTTTTGTAATAAAACACAGAAGCTAGGCTAACAGCATCAGCACTTCATGCACGTCCAAGAGCTAGTTGTCCAAACAGCTTGCTTCAATGCCTGGTACTGCAACAACATTACAGTATATCTCAGTTTATTGCCTCCATTTTTATACCAAGTTCACTGCGTCTTTAGCATCAGGTGGAGGCACAACAAGCAGAAATTTGGAGCATTAAAAAAAAACCAATGATGACTTCTCTCCATCTGCTCAGTGCCAAACTGCAGACAGACTAAATTACCTTTAAAGATGATGAACGTCTGAAAACACTACATGACCAGAAGGTCTGGATTTCATTGAAATACAATCACAGTCCATCAAAAGACACCTTCAACACAAACCAGTGAGGGAAACACAACAAGCCCCTGAGGACCTTTGAAATCAAGCAAGCAGCAGCTAGCATGACGGCAGCACAGCAGTGCCAGTTTTTGCATGCTAACAGGCCACAGGTACATACAGTACTTTGAGGCCTGACAAACTGTGTGTGTGTGATTTCACTCCTCTGTCCTGTACACAGCAGACTGATGCACACATTTGCAGAGTGAAACTAAAAGGGTGTCATGACACACAATAGTGGTGCAGATAGTATTTTTACTATCAGTGTTGTGGTTAAAGTCACAGGCACGAGGCAGCAAACATAAAGAAGCTTAAGTGCTATTGTGTTTTCAGCACTTTTATTTTTAGAAGACAAAAATAACACCTTTCAGTTTGTGGTGTTGTGATCCCTGCCTCTGCTAGACACAAAGTAAAATAAGCAACGGCATGCAAAAAGAGGAAATTAGAGAAAATTCACCTGAAGTCGTCCTTTGACACACAAAAATGTCTGTATCAGTCCAACCTAAACAAAGACAACCTGCCACGGCCTATACGTGTCTGACTGGACCCCGGTCATGCTCCCTAACAAACAGACGGTGAACTTTGTGCGACCTTGTCAACACTGAGTCACAGTCAGGAAGAGAATAGACGCCTTTGTTGACCTACAACAGTAAATACTGACAAATGTCGTGAGACAGTCTACAGTCACAACAGATAACCGGGGTAGAACATTAGGTTAACCCACATGTCACCCTCTTAGGCAGCACCTGACAGCATCAGAAGGAAACGTCTCACACGCAGAAAGACGGCCTCAGGAAATCCCTATAAATATATCAGCAGAGAGAGACAGACTAACACAGAAATGTAATGCTGACTTATTGATAGACACACAGGCAGATCGAAGCAGACAGACAGAGAGGAGGCTGTTTCTTTTTGTGCTTTAAAGACTCTTTTTGGCATCTATGAGAGCAACCTATTGTCTTAAACCTACTGACAAAATAAAAAACTGAAATATTCACAATGTACAAAATAATAGTCTGACAGTCAGGAAGTCCATGTGAGAACCCGAAATATAAACGACGCCTCACCAAACGATACATTGCTGTATGACCGTGTTAGCAGTCAGGCCAGGGATGGTTGGGATACAACATGGTGGATCCTCAGGACTAATGCAGAAATCTGGGGTTCAAGTCCCACTGACACTGTGAGCGGTTTGTTTTCACTCATGATTGGATTTAGAATATAAAAAAAACAACAGGATCATAGATCATGGTTTGTCTCCAAACACACACAAATTCATAATTAACAGATTCTTCAAGCGAAATCTGTCACTGCAATACATCTCCGCCCACATTAACACACAGTGATGTGGCAGTTCATACGTGTTCCGTTTACAAGGAGTGAAATGTCAACATCGCGTTACGTCGTCCTGCTGAGGACAGGCTGGAAATGACGCAACAAACTGCACTTTCTTAAAGAGCGACTTTAGGCCGCACATGTAAGTGAGTTCATTCATTTGTATCATTAGTCATTAGAATGCAAATAAATATCAATAAAATTCCTTGTTTACACACCATGTTCTACCATAACGTAGGTATAATACTGCACATATTCATGTGCTATAGCCTCAAGACATTCTTCTTCTTTGGTACATTGACTGCGTGTGCTGATATCAACACATCCTCACACATAAACAGCAGAATAAATGAGGTGAGGTAATATAAAAATCTATAAGAAGAGGAGGCAGAGAGGACGACAGTTTTAGACAGGATTTCCACATGAAAATTACACAATTTTTTTTTTTTTTTTTTTTTTTAAATGTGGGCATTTTCTCAGCCTCCGGGTTAATTGGAGGATTTGTGGTGGTCATTCAAATGGAGGTGGATCTGTGTGGAGATGCAAACCCCTCCAGCAGCAGAACTCTGAGCCTTATCAGCCTCAGATACTCGTCAAACTCCTGCAAGTCCTAATTGACATCTCATATTAAATCCTGATAGACACCACAACATGTCATTGACCTGATTGGTCCGAGAACCTGAATCTCGTGTGCACACCGTAAACTGCAGGAGTAATTGAACCTCGAGCCAGGTGGAAAATAAATTCTTCTATTACTGCCGGCATAATGTGCAAATGATTGACATCGAAAAACAGCGACTGCCATTTCAATAATCTCACTTTAATAAGAATTCACGAGGGCGGTTTGCCTGATTTTTTCCCCCTTTATGGCCGTGTATGTGTGTGTTACAGATAGGAGGAGTGTGTGGGTGCACATTTGTATACGTGTGCATGATTGAGATAGCATAGGAGCGGCTGCAGAAAAGACAGACAGCAAAACAACATCAAATGTCTTATTTTCACTCGTGGGCTGCCAGACAGGAAAAAAATAAAATAAAATAGTGAAAAGCAGAAAAGGCCTGTTTTCTGTGCTCCTGTGTGCAGACATGAGGGGCTTGTGTAAGAGGAACTAATGACACAGATGAAAAAACAGTCCTCTCGTCAGCCCCATTAGCTTTACTAATAATAAACATTGAGACCTTTCACACAGCAGTCTAAAATCCCTTTAGTTCACATTGCTAAGGGCCATTTTACTATGCACAACGCTAACCCATTAAAGGACTACCATTTGCCTTAATCAGTAGTAGTTCCCTCTCTTGTGTATTAAATACTGGATCATTTCTGCTCTTACCAAATTGGCAGTTAGCAAACCTCAAATTGGAGTGGATTACTTGCATGAATGCGTGAGCACAAACAATCCCACGCATGTGCAAAAACTAATGAGCATCAGATCAATGCTGCAGGCCAGTGCATCAGACTGACATGACTGCACTCACTTTGTAATACTATGATAATAGAACTAACAATAATGAAGATGCATCCCTGATATCAAAGCCTTTTCCCACCATTGACCCATTTTTTTTTGACAAGAACATTTGTATTTTCCCTTTTTATATGCTGCTACATTCCTTGTTTACTCAGCGTCAGCCATGTTTCAGTGTCTTTCATTTAAACTGGAGTGTGCGCAGACATAATAAAGGAGAGATGAGCAATTTGTTGGCTGGATAGGAAATGAAGCTTCCTGCTTTTTATTGGGTTGCTGGGATCGCTCGACACAGCAGGGGATGTGAAACAGCAACGCAAACCCCGATGATTTCTTCAGATGGCCCCGTCTCACCAACAGGCACGGAAACACGAGGGGCGTCTGTTTTTTCTATGACACTAAGTACAACTAATGAGCAGTCTGAACCCAGCTGAATTCAGTGACATCATAACTTCACCATAAGAAAATGCACTTTCAAATTCAACACACCTCTTTATGCTGCCTGTGACGGTTTTATATGTCAGATGTCTGCGTTTTTGTCTGCAAGCATTTTGGGGATTTGTACCGACATTCTATGCATTTATACTGTGGATACATCACAATTCAGCCGCCAAACAAAACACACACACACACACACACACACACACACACACACACACACACACACACACACACACACACACACACACACACACACACACCTCCCTCCTGCAAAAGTCAACACAAACAAGAGAGAGCAAACAATGACACAGCGAGGTGTGTGGTGTAGCAGGAGCAGCAGATTCTCACTCTTCACACAGTCAGGGCATCATATGTCACTGCACACAAACTACAATAAACCAGCTGACAAATCAGCAGAAGCACACAAAGTCTCCAGGTCCACCACACAAAGGCTCCCCGAAAGCCGACTCAGGTATCAAATTAGGGGAAATATTTTTGGAGAGCAAGGTGTCACTGTGACCTTTACTTAAAAAAAAAGAAAACAATAGCTCTTATCTTGGTGTGGGGACGCCAATGACTCATGGATTTTGAAGGGGAAACACTGCAATGAAGTTTGGTTATGTGGCCTCGAGAGCAGCAGCTGGCAACAAAAACAGGGAAGCTGAGGTTGCACTGAAAATAACAAAGTTCAGCATGAGAAAAAGGCAAATTATGGAGTATAAGAGAAAAAATAGAGGGAGGGAAAAGTGAAGGGGACAAAAAAAAGGGGAAATGAGAAACGGGAAGTAGAGAGATGATGAAAAAACTAAGTGTGAAACACAAGTTGAAGTAGTCATTATGTTGGGTATTGGTTGAAGCATCATGTGGTTGTGGTGAGTACACATGGGCATCCATCCAGCCGAGTGGAAGCAGGTTGTGAAAGACAAATATGCTGACCAAAACTCGAGATGTTCCGCAAAAGTTAAGAGCGGTTTCATGTTCGGAAAAGCGCAAGAGCTGAAATTCAAGTTGACTAACTCGGACATGTAATGTTCCTCTTTTTTTAAACAGTCACTTTTTTTCTGTCAGTTATAAAAGGAATTACATTTTGGATGTGATGGGTTTTTGTTAAATTATTATGAGTCAATAAACTGTTGACTGGATAGACTCCACAACCCCATTGTGCTCTTCCAAACCACTTAAACCACTGAACAGATGGTCATCCACAAAATTGTTTTCTCCCCTTCACAAGAGGGGGAAGCAAATGCAGCACGTGGAAATTGACCGACGCCATGATGCGACAGGACTATTAAACACTCCAAATGACACCAAACTCAATCACTTCCACATGACGAGTGTGTGTCGTTTGCATCAGTTACGCATTTCTCAGTGCGAGCACCTGCCCTCTGAGGAGTCTGGAGCGTCTGTCTGAGCTTTGGGAGCCCTCCTCCTCCTCTTCCTCTCCATGACCACTTCTGCAGCCCACCATAAATCCTTAACGACAAACTCTATAAACTTCTCTGGGCTTGAATATTTATGGATGCCTGCGGTTCCCCAGAGTGCCGTTTCCTGTCTGGGGCTCGACACACAACTGAAACTTCTCTGAAGCAGCTCTGGGCTGTAACAACTCTCATGGTGGAAAGAGCTTGCGAATACAGACGTGGTGGTCTGCCCGGCTTTGGCCATAAACAAAATGGCCCCCCTGCGGTAAAAGAGGAGTAACATATCGCAGTTTATACAAATCCATAACACAAGCATGAACCAAAGACTCCAGCTGCCTGTGGCTTCAGCACCCAAAGCTCAGGCCACCCAGGCTCCCTCATCCGAATCAAAGTCAAATCTTTTATAACGAAACAGAGATTTGACAGGTTGTAAAATTTGGGCTGCGTTTTCCCCATTATGAGTCATCGTGGTTAAAGTTACTGAAAACAGAAAAAGGACTGCGGTACTCACAGACGCTAAAAAGGTAACCAACACCCAGAATCCACTATTCTCACTCACTGCTACAACAAACGGCTAGTTACAGGCACTAAAGGAAGTCATAAAATAAAACTTGCATTGTATATAGTGATGCTAAGAAATCAGTTTTATTCCTCTGTATGCATCTTTAACATGCTCCTGTTTCTTATTAGGTCCTGATGTTGATGCTCATTTCTGCAGCTTCATCCATCATAACCGAGCAGCTACAGCAGACAACAACTCTTCCTGCTGGTAAGAGGCCACTCAAGCTGAATTTCCCTCAGGATCAATAAAGTATCTATACGTCTAGTTTTGCCAGAATCTTCCTGATAAATCCTCTGCATCATCTACTGATCATAGAGTAGGTCACAGTGCTAGAGTCCATCAGTATGGGTGCAGGTAAACTAGGAGCAGGCTGCAAGTCTTTGATCATTCAAGTATCAGAGCAGCCGTTTCTGTAGGATTTCTTAGGAGGAAACCGTCCACGCGGGTGTCCCACCACAAGCAGTAAATTACTTTTAATATGCTCCTGTTCTTTTTCACAGAGGTGACCTTAGTTAGATTTGCACAGTACTTAAAACTGTTGCCATGATGAAAGAGTTTGTGAGAATTACAGTGTGTGAACAGACTGTATGCTGCACCAACTGTACATTATGCAATTAATATACATATTCTTTCAGTTTCTCATGAAGCCAAAGTGGAATACATATCAATATAAGAATGTCATGCTGCATCCCTAAAGCATATACACATCACTACCCTCCAGAGCTTCAGTACTTTCCCTCATAACCAGATACTCGCAGTCTCATATTTTATCCTGTTTTTCCTGTTATTGTTGCCAGAAATAATTTTCTCTGGAATTTTATTTGTCTCACAACAAGTGTCAGGTCAAGTTCAGTCTGGGGGATTCCCCACACTTTACTCGGCATGAACATTTTCTGCAGAAAAATCACATACAGCGAGGTTGTAAACACAGCATGTCAAAAACAGCTGCGGAAAAAAACGGGATTTTTTTTTTAGCTCATCTTCACTTTTTGTCGCTCAAAAACACTTTAAAAATGAAAAGCGAGCGTCTGCACAGCACTACTTGTAATAACGTGTTTGTAGGGCCTCTGAGACCATGAGTGACTTTGGATCATTTTCAGCACAGGAACAGAAACGCTGCCACACCTCATGAAAGAGCAGCTCGTGTGCTTACAGAGGTGTTAACATACGCTGCAGTGTTGGTGGCACAGGCCGCGCTACTGTCCAACTTCTGCTGTTAAAAACTTTTATTATAAGTCTCCACTTCACTGCTGGAACGTTTCACTGTTACTCTCACTTCTAATAACGTTAACCCCCCACTCTTACCCCCCCGTCAGATTCATAAGTATTGCATCTTTAAAAAGCGGGGGAAACAGTATTAGTGGAGGTCTGCCAACACCCAGCTGAAGAAAGTAATTTCCCTGTGGAGTCTGTGGAAGTATGAAGCCAAACTGATCAGGCTGAAAATGAATGTTATGTTATGAGAAGAAGGCAGGTGTGTGTGTGTGTGTGTGTGTGTGAGGGTGTTAATGTGTCGACATGACGACAATAACAATCAACCAGATGCTGACAATACCGAGTATTCCCTCCTACCATAATGTTGTTGAGTGACTTACATTTTTTCCCCTCATTTAAAAGCTTGTGGTGAGCAGCGTGCAGTTCACCGACAGGCTGAGTGTCAGTGGGCAATTACAAAGGTTTGCTTCACTAAGCATGTGGTTTAAACTGATGAATCCATCCACGCCCTGCAGCCAAGTGCTATTTTTGAATGCTGGCCCACTGTGACTTTAACCTTGTAACGCTAACATTAAAGTCCACAGAGTGTGAAAGGTTTGATTGTCCATTACAAAAGATCGTGTGGCAGACGGTTTCCAGGTTTTTGAGTGACAGCGCAGAAGGAAATCATTTCAGAAAGGCAGAGGTATAATGTTATCACAGACTTAGAAAAACATCTCAGTGGAGTATATACTGCACATTTCACTCAGCCAAATCCTGGGAAAAAAAAGATTATGTGAATGTAGAATTTGTAAGGTGGATGTCTAGACTGTGAACTCTTCACTCACAGCAAGCTACCCCCAGCCTCAGCGGGGCAGCAACAATTATAACAGCCGCACAGAAACTGCATTAAATGGAGCCCAAATAAAGCCAACCCATTAATGTGACTGTGTGTCACACAGAAACGTGAAGATTTACATAAAAACCCACACCGGCCGCTGAGACCTGAGCCACAGAAACAACACAGCACAACACAGTAAGACTCACTTGGTCTTCCTCTTGCAATATCATTCCACCACTGTCCCTCCTTTAAACGCATTCAAACCATCTCAATCTGGCTTCTCCGACATCTTTATCTCTGCTGCCTCCAGCTACTTTCCCTCACTGCGACAGTGTCTAAACCACACAGCAATATGATTAAAAGCACGTCTATGACACTGTGAGGAGGAGATTTAGAGACTATTTACTCTAATTCTTACAAAAATTGTATTTATCAGGAGAAAATGACCTCCAAACAACATTCAAAAGAAAACACTTACCTCTGCTGAACACGTGATGAAGATGCCCACCTGTTAAAGACAGAACAGTCACCCAGTATAATGATGTCCAACCAGGTCATTCATTCTGTGTCTACTGTACAATAGCTACAAGCACACAAAGACATTAAACTGAAGCGTGCCCTTTAAAATCCTCATTAAACACATGCAGGTGTATCTAACATGATGTGAGAGCAGAAAACATGGAGTTCAGATCAGCAGATAATATTACCATCCTCCCTCTGTTGTTCTACTCTGTAATTAGTTTAATCAGGAAATATTTAGCACACCGGGGGGGGGGGGGGGGGGGGGGGG
>JAVQJX010094354.1:0-10289 GCA_036025115.1 Ambassis agassizii
AACAAATTATTATTATTATTATTATTATTATTATTATTATTATTATTATTATTATTATTATTATTATTATTATTATTATCATCATCATCGCTGTACTTGGTGTAGCCTAGTCGAAACGGCGTCTATTTTTTTAAATCGTTCTTTTCAGCCTCCTAAAACTTTTTTCCGTGTGTGCTTCAAAGTCTCCCCCCTCGCTTGGAAAAAAAAACTCGTGTGCCTCTCTGGTTCTGTCGCCTTGGTAGACTCCTATCACTCGGTTTTTCTCCGAGGTCTGAGAAAGAAAGAGGATTAACTTGTGAACCAATGGAAATAAGAACTTAAACGGGAGGTAAATCTGGCCACTGTCTCTTTGTGAGGACCGTCTCTAAAGCAATTAAAGCGAGAAAGAGTTTCTTCTCAGCGCCTCTCCACCTAAAGCTCCTTAGAGCGACTAGAGCTGTCCAGCGCATCTGAAGGGCTTAAACGCCAAAAAAATACAACTCCCCTTACCCCTGTACCCAGCATGCACTGCTGAATACAAGGTGGACAAACAATGACCTCCAGATGAGGAAAGAGACCAAATTGTAAACGTTTCTTTCTCCTGTAGCCTCATGTGTTTCTGTTTGAGCCGTTCATCCTGTTTCTCTGTTGGTTTGTTCTGTTCCTCCCTCAGCAGGAAACACTTTCCTTTTTTTGCATAATTTATACAGATATCTTAGGTGAAGAACAAAATGATCTGAAATCAGCCTTCTAATAGCTAATTAATACTCTTAATGATGTTTCTGCAACTTCATGAATACATTATGTCTGCAGTCCAGCACGCCTCAGCCTCTCCTGCACCATTCAAGGGTATTTTAGCATCTGTTCATCCCACAGCAATTAATCATTTTGATGTGTAGTTTAAAATCGACTTCTTTGCAGGAGACCTTTTTGACAAGAATAACAAAGCAATTTGCCAGGAGCCACCTCTTAGACACGTTATTAGCAGCACCTCCGCAGTAAAGACCTGCTTTGCTTATTTTTTTTTTTTATGTGTTAGATAAATGAATTTAAAGAGACAGCAAGAATTTTGTGGTTTTATTGTCAGCACCACGCCTCTGAATCCTCCTGAAATCCTTTTATTGATGACAAGATCTCAGGATCTCCTCGGTAAATCCCTCCTCGAAAAGTTTTCAACCTGTCAGTTTCCTCTGAAAGCTGGATAAGTCCCCCTCTTTCTCTCTCCGTCCATCCCCTTCTCTTTTTCTTCTTGCCCTCTTTTCTCCCTTGTCTCAATCCCTCTGTCTCATTTCTTTTCCTTGCCTTCTCTCTTCTCTCTCTCTCTCTCTCTGGCCCGGATCCCTCTGCACAAGGGGCCCCATTGTATAGTCCTAATCCAGAGGCAACACAGCTTTAGGGACATGCAGGGATAAAAGGCCCATCAAGCCCACAACTTTATGGGGGCAAATCTCTCCCTAATCCTTCGCTTTATCTAAACAAAAGCCCCTCTGCCTTAATCCACCTATGTGTTGAAAAAAAAGAGGAAAAACTGGAGAGAGTGTCAGAGAATGGAAGAGAAAACAAGAGAAAAAGTCTCTCTCACGCACAGTCTTGGTTTGAACTGAGAGATCATACAGGGAGGGCTGAAGTTTTCAGAAGGCACAAGCTCTCACCTGCACCACGCCTCATGTTTAGTGGAGCTCTCATTTAAAGAGCCACAAACACTCAGAGCATCAACAATCTGTTTGTTAGAGTGCAGTGAATGCTCTGAAGACATTTGTATATTTATATTTAGAGAGAATATTAAATATCATCCATCATATCGGCCTGTAAAAAGTATTCTCTGAGAGAGATACAGTTAATTAAATCCTTTTCTGTGTCCTGAGCTCATGCTCATATAGGTTTAATTCAATGTTTTTCAGTATTAAGTGTTTTTTTGATTGTCATTGCTCTTTGGGTACATTGTTATTGAATCGTTATATCCCTGTTTCCTCATCAAACTCATTACAGAATGGTGAGGTCACA
This sequence comes from Ambassis agassizii, assembly GCA_036025115.1. Lineage (NCBI taxonomy): Eukaryota > Metazoa > Chordata > Actinopteri > Ambassidae > Ambassis > Ambassis agassizii. The sequence continues at coordinate 1,984 of JAVQJX010094354.1, forward strand.
GTGTGAGTGGTTACTGTTCGCACATGTCCATACACTGTGGACAGATGTCTTAGAGGAGCAGGAGGTGGGAGGAGACTGCAGGTCTAGACATTAACACATATATTTTTATTGACTCATTATATTGTAAGCCTTTAAATCTGCTTGTTCTTATTTTTTTTTCTGTTGGTGACACAATCTTAAACCTCCTTTAACGACCTGATCACAGAGTTTTTATTCCATATTCTGTTGGTCTCAATTAAAGAAATGGATGCATTAGACCAATTCATAGCAGTGATGACTGAGCTAAAGCTCCTCTGTGAGTAGCCACAATCCCTCCACTTCCTCTGAAACATCTGTCTTTACTACAGAAAATCCTACTGTATCTGATCCACTACGGACAATCAGAAACTAATCTGAAGCTGGGTTTAGCAGAGTGTAAGTCGGAGCTGTGAGGGATAGGTGAGGCCAAAAGCTGAATACCTGCAGCATTAAATGATCTTTTTTTTTCTGTTAGATCTGTTCCTTCATAAAGCACGGCTGGATCATAGTTATATATTACAGATCTAGCTTATAGTCCCTTTAAAACATTTCTCATTCCAGATCCCTTCAACATAAAATACCTCACCACTCTGTCAAAGTTGTCAAAAGATTCTCACTTTTTCTTTTCTTTTTTTCTTCGTGCCACTCATCATTTTGCCTTCATTAACACCCTCAATTACCTCCTCCGCTTCAGCTCCAGTCCTTCCTAATAGAGCTAACACAGAGCTAATGAAGCAAATAGTTGGGACAATTTAGTCATTAGAGACAATTAAGACAATCCAATGCAATCCAACTCAGACCAGCAGATGAGCAGAGAAGTCGGGGACAGATCTAGCGAGCAGCCACCCAAACCAGGCATCGCTCTGAGAAGTCAGCAGAGAAAATGCTTTAGACTGGATTGAAGGAATTTTCCCTGTGGTGGTATCACTCATAATACTTGAACCATTATAAGGCTGATCAGCAGTTGGCTGGAGGCATCTGTGCTTCCTTCATGCAGGGATTACACCTGGCCTCAGGAGGAGGAAGATGTTTCCCAAAGAGGCAGGCAGACTGAGGAGGAGGCACGAGCCTCGATGTATTCCAGCACAATAAAATATAAATCCTCTTCTTCACAGCGTATTACAGGAATGAACATAAGGGATTGTGTCATTGTTGGCCTATAATCTGGCTTTATAGTCCTTGTTTTACAAATGGTCCTCTTTAAAAAGCTCTTTCTTTTTGCATGGCTCTTTTCCTCTTCATCCTGCATTAACCTGCTCTTTCCTCATCAGCGTTTTTTTAAATGTTTTTGTTTACTTGCATGTCAGATTTGGGTCTATATTTGTAGAATTTCTTTCTTTGATGCAGACAGGAAATGCACATACACACTTTCTAAAGGTGTTGTGAAATGTGTGTGTATTTTTTTCTTCTTAGCAGTAATAGTGTGTGTCACCAAAATAGAGCATTCATCCGGCAACATACATGTCAGGATACTATAATTTTCCAAATGCCTTTCCATGTGTCCTTGCCCTCAAAATCTAAGGGTAATATCCAATCCAGCTTTGGAAGTGGGGACGGCTGCATTTTTTTCTGTCCGTTGAACAGGCAGCCTGCATGAAATAACTCCTGATAGAAACACTCAAGCTGTCATCCTCTCCTGTGTCTCAGGTGCCGTCTTTACTGAGCCAGAATACATTGTAGGTGTCAGACCAGACACATTCAGGAAATTATCCAAATTAGTGACTGATGTGGAAAAAGTGTGTGTGTGTGTGTGTGTTTACGGCTGAACTTCATAGAGCATTTTTAAGTTTATTGGAAAAAAATGTTTAGCATTATCTATTTATATATTTTTATGGTGTTTGGTAAAAAAGCAGTTTTGAATGTTCTTACTGCTTCAATAATTCAATATAGGTTTATTAAGTGAAGCAGCATTTTTTTCAGTCACTGATGAAAGTTATGATTATGAATAACATGTAAAACACTTGGTTATGGTGTTATTGAAATCATAAGTGGATGCTCCCTCCATGAACTCACATAGATGTCTTGCCTTAATTTCAGGTGTGAAGTTGGGCATTTTAACATGGGGGGCTGCAGTAGCTCAGTCCGTAGGGGATTGGGCTGGGAAGCCAGCGGTTCGAGCCCAGCCCCGGACCAAGATACATGGAAATGGATTGATAGCTGGAGAGGTGTCAGTTCACCTCCTGAGAGATACTGCCGAGGTGCCCTTGAGCAAGGCACCGAACCCCCAACCTGCTCGGGGCATTAGCTGTCTGTGTGGTGCCGCCCCCACTCCTCCTCTCCTCTATGCATGTGCATCTGTGTGGTGTATGCATGGCAAAAGATGTGTAGGAGTGACTTAAATGTCCCTATAAGGGATCAATAAAGTATGTAAAAATTTTCAAAAAATGGAGGTCTGTGGGCACCGACAGAGGCAGGCTCAAGTGGCCACTCAAAGAACTGCAGAGCTAACATACAGTGTTTTATTACAGTGTATTGTGGGAGTAATGACTATTAAGCAGTAATCAGGTTATTCTGACAGACTTTCAGAACAGAAACTGGGTTCATATTAAGATGAATTAGTTGTGGCATTTGAGAAGCAAGTAACTGTGACTGATTTATGGGATATCAATCAATGTTTCAGTGTGCTCCAAATTCAAAATAGAAAGTTAAAGTTTGATGATGATGCACAGTTGTAAATGATATTTTTTTAGCAGTTGGATCATCATCAGATCAGACAGACAATGAGGCAGCAGGTTCGGTCCTCTGGCAGCGCCTTCACAGTTTTCTCCACCCTGCTCCTTATTTGAGGCCCTGTCGCTCCCTCCTCCTCTTCTGCTGCTCTCTCCATTGCCTCTGAAAGGAACCTCGCTGGGCCCAACTGTCTGTGTAACGAGCTGGGCTGGACGGTCACAGTGGGGTTCACTATTGTGAGTGCCAGTGTGTTTACAATTCTCTCTGTGTGTTTGCAGTGAGCGCCTTTTTTAACTGAGTATCCCCATGAAACACACTTGAGATCCGGTTTGGAACCACACACACACACACACACACCATCATGTCATCTCTCAGTGATCCTCCACTACTCTTCCACAGCAGGGGGCAGAGGGAGGAGGAGGAGCAGGAGGCTAATGGATATGTTTGTTTACCTATTTGTCCTTGACATGATCAATTGATCAGCAGGCTAATTCACTGCCACCATGGACTCATTACATTTCCATTTAAATTGCAAATGATTTCTCCAAGGCTTCATCTTCATTTTCCATTTGCTCTGCGTGTGCGCAGCCTGGATGTGCTGTGGAGGTGTGAGTCTGAGAGACGTCCTCACCTGCACATGCTTAACTATGTGAGGCCCTATCTGTATCACCTCTGACTCCATCTGCCTTGTTTTATTGCCAGTTTAATATAAAGGACGACAGGAATAATCACCTGTATCATGCAGTAGATGTCAGCCATTAAAGGGTTGTTAAGTCATATACGTACAATATAGTCCTTTGGGTGGAGTGAGAGCTAGTGGAGTGTTAAAAGTCTGTGATTATGTGTTGATGGGGAGATTACAGAGAATGATTACTGATTTAAACAGTGTTAACTCAGCAGCATCACACATAGGCTAACCTTTTAACCTTATGCTTAAATCAACTGAGCAACCCTTAGTCTGTGCTGTGGCTTTACACAAAGCTGACACTCTCATGTGTTTTCCTGCTTCCTCTGGTGATCAAGGTGGTAAAAAGTATTTTTATTATTTGTACTTCTGAACTGGCTGTAGGTGTGAATTTGACTGCAGGTTCTCTTTCTCTGTGTGTGAGCAACAAACCAAACTCACAAACTTACACAGTTTTTATCATTATCACAAACCTTTTTGTTGTGCAGTTGAAAATCAGCTGCTGGTGAGACAAATGGACGGACGGACAGACCGACGTATGAACTGACCGGGCCTCTGGACATCTCACGGGATTCATTTGTTTCATTGGCTTGTTAGGCCATAATGGGCTTTATATGATGACTCCTCACCTCTGTCAGATTCCACCATGATCCAAACAAAAACACACATTCATCACACACACACACACACTTGCACTCAGCTTCGATCAATGGTCATAAATTTGATCCTTGACAAGTCTGACACTTGCACCCACGAGGCCTTTGGTCACTCTCTTTCTCATGACCACTCCTTATGTAACACACACACACACAACCAAGAAGTGTGTTTTTTCCCTCTCTCACTCCTTCTTTCCCCTGACACACTTGTCAGAGACCTTGTTGACCCCTGACCCCGCCCCACTTGGCACCTATATTGATTTTTCTTCCGACCCTCTCAATCTGGGATGAAGAAGGGTGAGAGTGGGGGAATTAGCCACCACAGTCAGGTATAACGGAGGGGATGCTGGGGATGAAGGGGAGCGATCAATGCACGCTGATGGCTGAGCTTGCAGCAGCAGAAACAAGAGTCAGCCATGGAGAACATCAGAAGGAGGCTGGAGGCAATATGGGTGAGTGGCAGAAATAAGGGAGAGAGGGAGCAGTGCTGGAGGAAAGGTCCTGACTGTTGTCTTGTCATATTCACTGACTTGACACAAAAGAATAGCAAGTCAAATGAATAACAATAAGCAAGTCATGTGTTCAGCACTGCAGGACTGTTGTTTTGCCACCTGACTGCGTCATAACTCTGATTTCAAGGGTCAACATGGACATACAACCTTTAAAAAGACACACTGTTTATATTTCTCCACCAGATCACCACTTTCAACAGGGTGGCACAAAGGTGCATGTTACCACAAGATTGTTCCTGTTGGGTGAGACATGTTTTAAAGCTAAACTATCAGATAATATCAGATTTCCAGCCAGATAATGCATTGTCCTTCTTTGTTTTTGCATCTTTTTGCCAGTCACACACACGCTGCTTTCCCTTAGTGGTAAGCAAAATACTTTTTAAGCAATCACAGGTCCTTTCTTAAACATAGCTTGCAATAATCCGTCCTCGCTTTTCTACTCCTCATGGATCAGGTTAGAGATTTCACAGCAGTGTTTGGAGGTGACACACTTATACATAATCTTTTTTTTTTCTTATTTAATTTCCCACCATCCTCTCAGCTGATTCTCCCCCTGTCACTTTAGACGCAGCTGAGAGACTGATTTGGCGTCAGTAATCTCTTCTTGCATTGCCCCCCTCCTCTGCTCGAGGAAACCTCGAAATATCATAAGGAGATTATTTCATTCGTAATTGATTGAGTGGCTCCTCAGCACAGACCAAGATACTTCAAAGTGTGTGAATTAAGACTTGGGATGTGGTGAGTGAGGCAGGGAGGGGTGAGAAGAGGCTCCATTAGGCTACTGCTGGGGTCGAGCGGCTGAGCCTTTTTGGCTGGCAAATAAGAGCTGAGTCTGATCCTGTGCTGGCAGCTAATTGGCTAAAGGAACATTTAGATGAGGCTCCTCAGCTCCTACAGATGGATGGTTTTACAAAGGCAGCAAGAAGTTTGTCAACTTCACACACCTGACACCATTTTTAGGTACAGGTTTGGATGCAGCACTTTTTTTCTGAACATTTTACTATGAAAGGATCAGTCTGACATTCAACGTTTTACCAAGAATTTAGATCCACATTTTAATATCTTTCTGATATGTGCTCTTGGAGGTGTTACCATAAAGCCTGCAAACAGGAGAAGGTGGCTAACTTAATAATAAAAAGTGGAGTTAAATTCAGCCTTTCAGCTTCTTCAAAATATTTCTTAATTTATGTTTATGTTTAAGCAGTTCAAATTTCAACCCGTCCTTGCGTCGAAACATTACATTCAGACTTTACACCTTTTTCCCATATTCATTCTTGCTGGAGGAAAAAAAGGTGTTCTGCTTTTTGCAGATGTGATGCAGCTGTGAATCGACACCTCCATCTGAGACTACAGACAATGCTGAAGAGGAAAAGTCTATCCCATGTGCAGAAGTTCTCATTTACCCACCTACCTTTTCACAAAATTAGAAATTAACAGAGTGTAAAACTCTCACACACTTTTCTGAGAGTGTGTTTGTTTCACCACTGTGATGGACATTTTAATTCTCAGGTTGATTTCAAAAACTATATATTTCTGGGATTCCTGCTCGGTCAACTCTGGCCACTAAAGCGCCTCATCCTTCTCTATCACCTCTAAAAGCTCCGTCCTGCAGATTCCTAAGAGCTCAGCATGTGAACTCCCAGCCTGCTCATACCTTCCTGCAGGCTCCAAGCTCTTCCCTTGGTAGTGGAAATACCTCCAGCCCCCGGCTGTCTCCACAGCCAATCCAAGTATCAGGTTAAGCATTATCGTGCCGCTTTCTATCAGGGAGACACACAGATCCCAAATGATCACTTATATGTCTGAAGCAAAGTCTTTGGGCCATTGAAGAGAGGGGATGAGAAGGACAGTTCTTCCAGTCTTTTCACCCCAAATCACCCATCTCTGTCCAATTTACTTTACATCTATTTCTTTCTGTCTGCCTCCCTTTCTCTTCTTTCTCACTGCCCCCCCATCCTTTCTCTTATTCTCATCCCTTTGTCCTGCCATCACCCCATACTTCCCTATCAGTCCTGACCCAATGCTGATCTTAATCCTCTTACCTCACGGCTCCATTACCCACTTCAGCCATTTTTGCATTTACACCAAAGAAAAAAGGACTCCTCTCTTTTTTTTTTCAAACCCCCTAATGCTATGTCCTCCAATATGCCCCCCCCCCCCCCCCAAACGTCATATATCATCTCTCAGTGCATATTATTTCATTTCAATCAAATGTGGATGTTTCCAGGTCTGAGGAGTATCATTTTATAAGGTGGGGGTGCAGTGAGGTTTTAGACAGAGGGTGGTAAATTATACGTACCTCCTTCCCTCATCCAAAAAGAAAACAGTGCAGTCAGTTCCCAGGCGGGTGTGGCCGAGCTTCAGGATTATCTCCTGTTTTGTGTTGTTTTAATCCCCAAATGCCACTTCTGTTCCCTTCAGTGCTGGTAGCAAAATGCAAATGTATCCATACACTGCTTATATTCTGTGAAGTAATTTGCCACATTGTTGTTGATAACATGAGTGAACACTAAGTCATCTGCAGGCAATGTCTTCATTTATTTGAAACATGCTTTCTCATGTTCTCTAATTCATCACATACGCTTTTCAACGCATTCACTTATGATGTCTTCTTTTTCTCCCCTTTCTTTCCTTTCTAATTTACTGCTCTTCTCTCTCAAGGGAGAGATTAACCCCTAATCCCCTGATGTCCCATGGTTAATTGATATGATTTAACTATTACAAGGCCCTGGGTGGTTCCACACTGCTACCTCGGAGAGCATTCCCTGTGCTGAGCGCTATACGACCTTACCCTCGTCCCCCCACCCGCCCATCTTCCCCTTCAAGCCTCCTTTCCTCTGTTTTCTCTGTCGTCCTTCTATCATCTATCTCTTTCATCTCCCATCTTGGTGTACCTCCCCTTTCCCTCCTCCATATCCCCTCTTCTGTTCTCCCTTGACACCCCTCTTTCTTGCTCCCAAAGGTCACCATTCAGAGGCAGTTAGCAGAGCACTCTGGGAGTTTGCCTGCACAGGAGACCAAAAGTTCAGCTGAAATGTTTGAAGACTCTATAAAGCACTAATTGGATTGGGACATTTGTATTGTATCCTGGACATTCACTAATAATAATATAAAATAACAATTCTTGCTTCAATTAGAGAAATGTCCTGAAAATGATTTCATTAAACTGTTCGGTTCCTTTTTCTGCTGACTGTCATCCCACATCTAGAACTTGTGATGCATACAGTCCTGAAGTCAAAAAACCTACCCGCTGTGTATCACTGGGTGGATTTAAAACCACACCACACAGGGAAATCCCAGGATTTTCAGGCATTTACCACAACAAATCCAGCGATTAGTCTGCATCTCTGTGGCCTGTAATCTTCAAATCTTGTTTGTGCAGGAGCATGATGATGCCATAAATATCTCATTTTACAAAGATGTTGTATTCATTATGTTCTTTACAAAATATTATACTTTCATCATTTTAAATAAAAGCAGCAGGGTGCAGTGGTATACTGTTGCCATTATGTGTGGAGTTCGAATGTTGCTTCCTCCCGACTAAACGTGGCTGAGGATCCCCTCTAGAAATCATGTTTCTATGTAAGATGATTTTTTGTATGTTCTATGTTGTTCCCAACCCACCTCTCTCACTGTTTTTTTTCATCATGTAATCACTCAATGCTTCTGAAATTCACACCTTTCTGATAAAATGGATTTCTTGGTGTGGATATTTTTCAATTAGGATGGACATTTATTTGTAAGTGAGCGAGTATAATATAGGCT
>JAVQJX010094403.1:0-11516 GCA_036025115.1 Ambassis agassizii
AAGCAGGAACGTGAGGTCTGCATCCAGCCTGCAGCTTCTTCTTCTTTCTGCTCTCCTCATTCTGTAAAGTCTTGATCAACGCTGACTCGTGTCGAGTCCTCCCTCACTCGCTCTGAAACCCTTTTCTTCTTCTCCGCTTCATCCGATCATATCCGACAAGAGTTTTCTGTGTATCTCCGTGTTCTCTGCCATGAATACATGTTAGCAACAACCACTAGCCTGGTCTCTGTGCTTGAAGCGAGAACACTGTTTGCCGTAAAGTGTTCCTTCTATCGCTCTGCGAGTCTCCTGGTTGGTGTCCCTGAAGTTGCAAGTGCGATATTCTCACTACAGACAGCAGGGGGGGTCGAGGGGGTCTTCATTCATCCTGTAATTAACGTCTACCACCTTACGAAGATGATTAATTAACATGAAAATGTTACTTAGTATGCCTTTAAGCATCTGTTGAATGAAGTCATCATTGTGTATTTCTGAAGATTTATAGGTTCTTATTGTTCTGTTTCATATTGTTCAGGTGAAGAGATCTGTGCGTATGTGTGGAGAATGTGAGCCCTGTAGGAGGACTGAAGACTGTGCCCAATGTGACTTCTGCAAGGACATGAAAAAGTTTGGAGGCCCCAACAAGATCAGACAGAAGTGCAGGTTCAGGCAGTGCGAAGTTCGAGCCAGGGTAAGTCAGTTATTATACCCGTGATTAAAACATGCATGCACTCAGGAAAAAAAGGATCAATTTTTAGTTTTGTAGCATGTCTCATTTGACCAGTCTCTTGTGGTATATGCAGACTCTTGGGTTTTGTTTTTGTGCAGAAAATGCTGCGTGTCAAAGATGAGGAATTTTCTCTGCGTGAGAGGAGGGAGAATTCCCACCACAGGCGGAGACGGTACTCTGAAGACTATGACAGTGAGGCAGATCTTTATCAACAGTACAAAGCAGCAGGCCTGGAGGACAATATGGTACACCATGAATATATTGAAGTGCATGCTGCTTATTTTAGATTGTTTTATCAACAGCCATGTGCGATGAGTAATTATCGGCTCTCCTCACACAGGCATGGGGAAGTGATGATGATGATGAAATGCCTTTCAGCCCTGTCATGCGTAAGAAAGCCATAAAAGTGAAGCACATCAAGAGACGAGAAAAGAAGTTTGACAAAAAAGTAAGACTTGTTTCCATGTCGTCTTTATATTAACATGGGTAAATGGTGTCAACATGGACTGTAATGTCTTATCTGCTATATTTTTCTAAAAACATTTTAGAAGGAGTCCCGTCGCCATAAGCAGAAACAAAAGCACAAAGAAAAAACCAGACACAGCGAGAAGGGGGATTTACGGGAGAGTGGAGGACCACGTCAGTGTCTGGGGCCAAACTGTGTGAAAGCAGCAAGATCCAACTCCAAATACTGCTCTGAGGAATGTGGCATGGAGTTAGCTGCTAAGTAAGATTTCTTAGTTTTTGCTTTCATTTCATTTGCTACATTCATTTCTTTGCTGCTGACTTAGGTTCTCAATTTATTATATATAATATTTTAGATCTTAAAATACTAAGATAATTGCTCCTACTAGTGAGAGACGACTTGGATGCTGATGCAGTGTTTTACAAAGTGGATATTTTGTGTTTTGTTGTCAATCCACAGCCGGATCTATGAGATCCTCCCACAACGTATACAGCAGTGGCAACAGAGTCCATGCATTGCTGAGGAGCACGGTAAGAAGCAGCTTGAGAGAATCCGCCGTGAACAGCAGAATGCCCGGCTACGCCTCACTGACATGGAGCGGCGCTTCCACGAACTGGAGGGTATCATCGCCAAGGCAAAGCAGCAGGCTGTTCAGCAGGATGAGGAGGTGAGCTGGAATCTTTGGTTACACTTGATGCAGTGGAACTGTACAGGGTCACCTTTGAAGCTATGATCTCAAGCCTGCATTGCTGATTTTGAGCTGCAGAAGAAGAACTTTGCTTTGGTTTCTATTGTAGGTGAATGAAGGTGACAGCGAAGACACAGACCTGCAGATTTTCTGTGTATCTTGTAGTCACCCTATCAATCCAAAAGTGGCACTGAGGCATATGGAGAGATGTTATGCAAAGGTGAGTCTCTCTTTCATTGCTGTTCTCACTGTAAAGTATGGGAGTATCTTCTCACCAATAAAAATTATTTTTCCCTTGATATTTCTGTAACAGTATGAGAGTCAGACCTCATTTGGCTCCATGTACCCTACAAGAATAGAAGGGTGAGTTCAAACTATTTTTCTTTCTTCAAGGTTTGTTGTATGTTCTGTAGTTTAGAAGTTTTACCAACAATTTCTTGCAGGGCAACAAGGCTTTTCTGTGATGTATACAACCCCCAAAGCAAGACTTATTGCAAGAGGCTGCAGGTTTTGTGTCCAGAGCATTCTAGAGACCCAAAGGTTAGTGGGCTCCATGTGCCATTTATAAAGCCAGAAGGGTTACCTAATGAGACATTTAAAATGTAATTCTGTGTTCTTTGGTTTGGTGTCCAGGTCCCAGTAGATGAGGTATGTGGATGCCCTCTGGTGAAGAATGTGTTTGAGCTGACAGGAGAATACTGCAGAGTCTCCAAAAGGAAGTGCAACAAGCATTACAACTGGGAAAAGCTTCGGAGAGCTGAGGTGGACTTGGAACGGGTCAGAGTGGTGAGTCAGACTTCTTGGTGGCTGCTTTCATTTGTTTAAAGGAAAAGTGTCAATGCACTTTGAGAGTCCTGCAGTCTGACATAAACTAACCTGTTTCTCGTCTCTTCCACAACCAGTGGTACAAATTGGACGAGCTCTTTGAACAGGAGCGTAACGTCAGGACAGCTATGACCAACAGAGCTGGTCTGCTCGCTCTGATGTTGCACCAAACTATTCAGCACGACCCCTTGACAACTGATCTTCGTAGCAACAAGGATAGGTAGTTAACTTAGCCTGCTTCTGTTTTATCAGCAAATCAATGACCATAACAAGATACTTGTGTGTTGAACTTAAAAACAACCAATGTGATCGAAATGATTTTCTACCTAGATAATTATTTTAAAATGTATGTATTATAATATATTTTTCCTGATAGTAGATTAACTACTGCTGTTTTTACTATGAACACATTGAATAAACACCTTTGTGCAGATGCTGTATGTACATGTGTATGTGTAATGTTATTTTTATTGGCTCATCATTTACTACTACATTGTGCATGTTGCCAAACTCAATAAAATGAAATAAACTGCTTAGAAATTATTTGAAGGGTGTAAGAGATGTTGTCCACTAACTGCAAGGTTGGTGGTTCAATCTAGAGCATGGCATTTTCACCCTGTCCCATCCCAATCCCAGTGAAAAAATCCCATTCCATCCCATCCCAGTCCTGTAAGAATGACTCCTGTTCCCATCCCGCTCCCACACAAAATGACTCCCACTCCTGTCATTTACTGTAACGTCCGTTAGTGGCCGGCCTGGAGGTCAAAGCACTAGTAGTTCTTTTGACTTGCGAGTTTTGGCTCACTGAAAGATGACTACAAAATGGATGCATCTGTCATTCTGATTGTTTAACACGGCTGCAAGTTTATTGTTATGGGCCAAATTCTTGTGTTGTACTGTATAAACGGTAAGAGCTCTCACTCCTCCGGGCATTCACCCCTTAAACGCTTATATAAACACAAGCGCATACACGCAAGCGGTGAGAGCAGAGTGGGACATCGTTGTTTTAGAAGATCTTTGTAACACATCAACAGAGTAATTACTTTCTGAAATGCATGTAGCCTAGTCTAGCCTACGCCTTGTCCGTGCGGAACAATAAAAGACACTCCACATAACATAATGTAGCTATATTTTTTGGCTGTAGACCGTGAAAATAAATAAAACAAAAAAAGTTACTTTTGTGGCTCTGTGTGCCTTGCTGCATACATTCTCACAATTTCGTCACCATCACAGAATAATCAAGGATGTTCCATCCCTGTAAATAAAACCCTTAAATCAACAACTACCTGTGCTGTGTTAGTTCTTTCCGATGACACGTGAACGCAGCACAATTAAAGGGCAAAGGATACTCAAAGAGGTCATTAGCGCTCCAAGTCTTCGCACAGGCACTAACAAACTTGAAGCAATTTGAAAGTTAGAATTCTTCGAAATGAAGTTATAATCAGTGACAGAGGTAACACGGGAGTGAATATGTCTGATACACTGTAAAGCCACCGGTGCGTACACTGCGTAAAATGATAAAACAACTCGTTAATTGTAATTGTCAATAGGCCATTAGCGTGTATTTAGCATGAAATGGTCTGCATGTATTTGTAGCCGATTTTCATTATTATTATTATTATTTTTTTTTTTTAAAAAAAGAGCGTTTTCAGAGTTTGGATACAACCGGATATGAGCCGGTACAACCGGATACAAGAGCTGTCTATTATCAGTCGGACCACGTAGAGTGAAGGGGGAGGTAGGTGTCAACTGGAGTGCCAAGTACCAAGCATCTTTGGAACAACACCCACTTTAAGGTGTCTGTGTGTGTCTGTGTGCGTGTGTTTGTGTGTGTGTGTGTGTGTGTGTGTGTGTTTTGAGCCACAGGTCATCTAGAAGCGACAGCTCAGGAACAAACGCCATGGAAGAGTGTGGTAGCTGCTAGCTAACCAATGTTACACCGGCTTTCAGCCAGTATTTGTACTCAGGTTAACCTCGCTTGTGTGTTTATTGACATCGTGCGCTTTGATGGTGTAGATTCTACACAGTCGGGATCAGTATAGGACATTGTGAACATCAGCATTCACGGCACTTGGCAGCGAAGGCTAGCTAATGTGGCTAACGTTATAGGCTAATATCTGCTACACTGTAATGCTGCGCATAAATGTTGTTACTGTTGTATCCATGTATTTGTGTCTACACACTGCACTGCCTCACTATGTCGAACACTGGTTACTTAATTACTTTGTATCCTCTTTTGTCCAGGTTCTGTTGACAAATATTGAGCAGTTTCCAGCTGCACGGCCAAACCTGTGAGTTCGGGATCAAGAAGCACTTTAAACGGGATGAAAAACGTATTGTAGGGGATTTTTTTTCCTTTCTGTTCTTCAGGAAAACACGTTTTAACTAATTGGTGCATAAACGAACGAAGAACCTGCTGAGAGTCTTCTACCAGGCAAAGAGACGATGAAAGAAGATGTGGACCAAAGCACAGAGAAGAAGAGCAGTGAAACCGAGGACACGTCGGAAGCTGCACCTGAAGATCACAACTCAGACCAGCCCAGCATAGATCCTACACAGAAAACTCGAGGTAAAGAAACACCTGCAGAGGAGAAAGAAGAAGACGTAAAGGCTGAGCCGCCTGTGGACTGGTTCGAGCCCCTTGAAGATGACGATGATGCAGACAGTAGGAATGATGCAGAGGAAGAAAGCCTGGCAGGGGAAAGTGAAAGGAGTGAGAGTGTAGGAGGCACAGAGAAGACTGGCAAAAAGACGTATCAGTGAGTTTTTTCAAATTTATCAGCAGTCAGGTTAATGTGTGTTGTAATATTTTTAATTTCATTTCATTTGATATACTCTGTTAATCCCTATATGGAGATTTACATCACTCCTATACATTTTTTTTGTCATGCACACACATCACACACCACACCCATGCACATGCATAGAGGAGAGGAGGTTGGAGGTTTGGTGCCTTGCACAAGGGCACCTCAGCAGTATCTCTCAGGAGGTGAACTGGCACCTCTCCAGCTACCATTCCACCTCCATGTGTCTTGGTCCCTTATGGGCTGAGCTAATGCCTGCCCATAGCCTTTCCATGCTGTTGCCCTGTGTTTTTTGTCCTCTATGTTGCACTGTATTGTATTAAGCCTCATTCTCTCTGGACTACATATACTTGTGGCAGGCAGTAGTGACTGATTGATGGTTTGGTAGGCTGCACATTTTCAGTGCAAAGTTCCGTTGCTTATTTGGTTAAACTCAATTATTACAATTATAGCAGCATTTTATGCTTAATATCATAATTCCTAATGTTTAAATTTGCTCTTTAAAATTTAGGCTGCACACACCTCGGTGTAAACGTGCACACCCTGATGAAGGATGGGTTGAGTGGCCGGCGCTTGGAGAGGGCTGGAAGCGCAAAGAGGTTGTCCGGCGCTCAGGCTCTAGCATTGGACAGAAGGATGTCTATTACATAAGGTAAAAGTTGTCAAGTTACATTAGAACAAATCAGTGTGACATTTCACAAGCTTAAAGATTTAAAAGAGTTTTTTTCTCCTCTGCAGCCCACGAGGTAATCGAGTAAGAAGCAAAGTAGAACTTGCCACAGTGTTGAATGTTGACTTGTCAAACTTTGAATACAAGACGGGCATATTCTACGATGGTGAGGTGCCACCCCTAAGAGTGCGTAGGATGAAGGTATTTCCAGCTTACATCATTTGAAGACAAAAGGCATATTTTTTCTGCTGAGCATGGAGTGAGTGATTTGCACTCTTTCTTCCTGCAGAGAAAGGTTCGGGAGCGTTCTTCCTCTGAGTCCAGTTTTATGGAGCGCGGAGAGGGGGCGGACACGCCTGACTCTCTCCACAGGCTCACCCCAAGTCTGGGGTCCAAAAGTGTCCAATCTAACCAGACCCGTTTGTCCTCAAGCACTACCTTTGGAATTTCACATCGCAGTGAAGATACACCAAGAGAACACAAAATTAGACTTCCTCCTCCCTCATCATCCAAGCCACTTCCATTTCCCTCTATAAATGGAGAAATTGGGAAAGAGGACAGCACGTTGTGAGTCTGTTATCACTTATTTCCAGTGTCACTGTCATCCTAAGAACAGGGCACTTTAATCCATCGCCTCATTTCTCTGCAGGATCTGTGCCAGATGTGGTGTTTCCTTCACAGGCACATGGTATGACAAACAAAGAAAGAGGCCCTTCTGTCCTTCCTGTTGGGGTATGTCAATACAGGTTTGTGGAGTCGTAATTGAGATGCTCTTGTTGTTCATGCTTGTTTTTATTTTTATCGCAGCATCGTCAAAGACTAGAGAGCATCCAATGATTCGTTTCAGAAAGGTAAAGCTGTCAACGACCTCTGTAATTCTGTGCTCGATGAGAATAGAAAATGATAAATGACCTTTGAATATTAATAGATTTTCTTATCACTGATAGTGGATTCCCTGCGGTCAGTGTGTGGGATGTCACAATACTGTCAACTGTGGACAGTGTGCAAACTGCAAGCATGGAATTCAGAGCCCCGATTCCCGGAAACGTCTGTGCCGGAAACGACGATGTATATGTCCTATACGTAAGGTAAGCTACTGCTTACACTGTTGTTTTTCTTAGTTGTTTTTTTTTGCTATTGCATCACTTCTAGTTTTATGTATTTTCTGCCAGGAATCTGGAAGTGGAAGCTTCATGCACCAAAAGTCTTACAGTGACATCCCTGACACATTTGATGACAGCATGAGCTACCAGGTAATAAAAAGCTTGTATAATTCTCTCAGTATTTTAAACACTGATTAATTTTAATATGTTCATTTTACAGAGTGAAGTTACAGACTCCCAGGTACCATTACAGTAAAAAAACTACAAATAATAATTTTTAATTAATATAAAAATATAAATTAATATAACATTACCACCATTCCCACTGAAAATGTGTCCTTCATGCAGCAACCCAGCCTCAAAAACAGCGACACTGAAAATGTGTCTTTCAACATCGATGTGGAAGATGACGATGACATGTCAACAGATGACGACGATGATGTGAGTTCTGATGTAGTGATGTGCTTATGGTGGTTTTACCCAAATGTCCTAAAAACGGAGTGGATGTGTCTTGTTTGACAGGTTTAAAGGTTTGATTGACTTCTAAGAATGTGCTCTAGCCGTGCCAACAGTTAGCCAGGTTTCTCTTCAATATGAACAGAATGTTGGGAAAATCCAAGTGCACACTGTTGGATAAAGGCACATTCTAACAGCTGGGGGTGCTTATTTCCCTCCTATTAAAAAGTACACCAGGCAAAACAAAAACAATGCAGAGAACATGTGCTGCACATACTATTTATTTGTATTTTTTGTGTTTCCACCCTGCCGTTATAAAAAAAAATCAAAACTGCCAAAATGAACAAAATGAAATAGTGGTTGATTCGTTTTTGTCTTATTCTTGTTTTCAGTGGCATAAGAAGCGTAAGCGGCGTTCTTGTGGAGAATGCAAAGCCTGTCTGTGCAGGAAAGACTGTGGTGCATGTGATTTCTGTATAGACAAACCGAAGTTTGGAGGCAGCAACAAGAAGAGGCAGAAGTGCCGTCTACGCCAGTGTCAGAGACAGGCCATGGTGAGACCCTGTTGCTTTCAGTTTTTGAGTAAATGTTTGTGGGTCTGTCACATCATTTCTAAAACATTTCTGTGTTTTAATTTGCCAGAGACATTTGCTACCCTTCCAGATAGGACAGGGGGACTTTGGCCCAGATGGCTCAGGTCT
This sequence comes from Ambassis agassizii, assembly GCA_036025115.1. Taxonomy (NCBI): domain Eukaryota; kingdom Metazoa; phylum Chordata; class Actinopteri; family Ambassidae; genus Ambassis; species Ambassis agassizii. Next base: position 8,423 of record JAVQJX010094403.1, read on the forward strand.
GCCAGGTAGGCCCAGACCTCACTATACATACAGCCGGAAGTCCAGTTTAAAGAAAATCAAGGGCTCACAGTTTGGTTTGGATGTCAGTGACAATGAAGATGATGACAGTAATCAACCGGTAAGATTACAGCAATTACTTGTAGCTGTATTTTTGTCCCTGCAGATTATTTGATGGGCTGTTGGTTCATTTTGTTGATTTGCTCATGATTTTCTCTTGCAGATGAATTGGAGCTCTTTTGATGGGAATGAAAGAGACAACCAATTATCTATGCAGGTGTGAAAACATTTTTTACATCATTTTCATTTTACAGTTCAATTTCATCTGTAAACCGAACAAAATATTAACTCAATTTTATCTATCAGCAGCTGAATGATTCAGATTTTGGAGTGCAGAATGGACTGTCTGACAGAGTCCCTGACATTGGGAACCACAACAGCTCCCAACTAGTAAGTTTATTGTCCACTGGTAGTCATTAAAAAGAACCTAGTTCTGTTGTAGGTAGTTTTAGTTTTTCAGGGATTGTGTACACATTATTGCTGCCTAAAGATTAGTAATAGCACTGCACAAGACTGATGAGCCATCATGGCCTCCTGTTTAAGCTCTCTCACAAAGGCTTCTGGCGCTCTGTCCATTTCTTTATGTATCTGTTGCCAAGCTGTTCTTTGGCCTGAAGCTTTGGCTCTATGCTATAAAACACAGGCCTTGATCCAACTGTGTCTGAGCAGTTTGTTTCAGCAGTGTGTGATAACGCAGTGTTCTAATGCTCAGACCTCTCAGTAAGCAGTTTGGGCATTTAGCCTTCATTGCATTGTTTACCTTTGCCTTTCTCTTTAACTACATGGAAGGGAGTGCATGCAAGTAAGACAATTTTGATCTGGTATATGTTGTAAGTACCTGGCACCAGGCCACCTGCAAAAGGGAATTCAGCATCCTTGTAGTGGAGATGGATGCATATCTCTGCCAAGCTGTTTGTGCTGTCTGCTTATCACCCCTGCCTTTTTGGCTGTCCTTCAAATTGTTGTTGTGGTCACTTGTTTTGCCGGCCACATGACCAAATACCCGAAGGCCCAGTACATGTTACCAATACTCTTTTGTTTTAGCCTGACATTTTTTTATTTTAACTAGGAATGGGACAAAATGGTGCATTTAGAAACTTTATCAACTAGAAAAAAAAATAAAAGTTCTTCCTCTACCTTTACGCTAAAGGGAGACAAATCTTCAGTTAGTAGAGCCTCCCACTAATCTACATTAAGTTAAGAGTTCACCTTTGTGCATGTAGGACCAGCGAAGCAGATGGGATGCAGAGAGATCACATGATCAAAGGCATGTTGAAGAAGATGAAGAAGATGAGTTGCCCATGGTAAGATCCCTGCAGTGACTTTTCTTATGATGTGGATATTATATTCTCTCTTTTGAGCATGCATTGTGATCTCTTTGTTTCCTGCAGATTACACAGATCTTCAGTCTGGCTGATAACTCAGCTGGAAGTGGCATGGACATGGATAACCAGCTCATAAAACTACTACACTCTTTACGCTCCTCTGTGCTGCCAATCCTATGGTATGCCATAATGGTGGAGGGCCCACAGCTGCAGCTCATCCAGTGTTCTAAACAGTCCAACATGACAGACACCATAGTGCTGATCGACCCAGGCTTCTGCTATCAGGTCACTGTCCAGAAGCAGCCACTGCTCCCCACGCACTCGCTGTACGACAGCTACCCAGCACGCTTAACCTCAGTCACTGAGGTGGTCAATCTGCTTTTGGGTCTGGAGAATTACGTTGTGTGCCAGGGACTGCCCCCCAAGGAACCATTACCGGACAAGAACCCGATCATACTGGAGCGGGCATCAACTTGTGATTTCTTGGTTAAGAAGAACGTTATCATATGTATGCACTGCAGAGCACTGCGAGGGCTTTAACTTCAATGCAAACAGACCAGCAGCCACAGTAGAGACAGCTGGTTTTTCTCATACAACTGTATTGTTTAGTTTCATTTTTGGTGATACAGACTTACCTCTGATCTGTAATGGTATGAATTTTGAAAATTCACCAAAGGCATTCCAGGAACTTTGAGAATATAATCCAGGCGTTTCTTCTGAAATCTTTTTTTTATGTTGATGATTATGTATGGCTTTTCTCTATGACTCAGTGTCAGAGAATTAGCAGTGTGATGGAAAGTGCTGTTTGGTTTGTGTGTTGTTGGCTACGATTAATATATTTTAGTGGACATAAAACTCCCAAGTTCTGTATCCAAAAATTAAATCTCCATCATTACACTCTTCACCAGCAACGTTGGCTGTCATGATGTTGTCAGGCCTGTGTAATGTGCATAATGTTTAATGAAATTACCAGCAGACTTATTGAAGTAATGTTTGCATCATCTTGCTGAGAATTTCTATTATAGATACGTGTTGCGTCAGTTGCACTTTTTTGTTGTATTGGTTAGTGCTTGAATGTAGCATTTTTCTGTATTAAATATACAGAAATTGCAAAGCTTGTTTGCAGTTCTGGACTAATTTTAATTCCAAATGAAAATAATGGTTGTTACCTTTCTGTGTGCTATTGATATTTTTCATTTGCTCAAACATTTGTATAATCTTTTTAGTCAATTATGTAAAAAATATGGCCCCACAGCAACTGTTGCAAAAACTCTAAATTGTACTTAGCCACACTGTTCTGATCAGAACGAGGAGGATTACAATATCTTAACAACAGTCTGCGGCAGATGCATACATTCAAAGCACGGGTTGGCTGTGATTGGCAAACATGAGACATATTGAAATTTTGTGCAAGGTACATTTTCTTTACTCTGTGTGTGTGTGTGTAATGTTTTTTTCTTTCTTTCTAAAAATTTCTGCCCACATAAAATTAATGTTTTAGCCAATAAGATTTCTTCATTAGTTTGACAGAAGTCTGTTTGCTTGAACATGCTTGAACGTGTCCTTTCATTTTATTACTTTGTAGTATTTTAAGTAATTTGATTAAAAGAGTATAATAATTCTGTTTTTCTTCTATCCCTTCTCTCTTTTGAGATGTAGTGGAATAACTCAGTGAAATTGTTAAATGTGAAGCTTTATGCATTCTTTACATA
>JAVQJX010094417.1:0-19366 GCA_036025115.1 Ambassis agassizii
TGGACGATTTTGAATAGTTTTTAAAACTTTGTGGAAGGGTCCTTTTTGTTTCGGTGCGTTTTCTGGTGCAAAACCCCCCCCCCCCCCCCCCGTCCTGCAGGCTAATAGGATGCTCAGCACCGTGTGAAGATCTGAACTTTAATTTGCTCCGTTTGTCCGCCTCTTTCTTCTCAAACGATGCTGCCTAATCAATCAGCTGATCCCATTCAGGCCTTTCTGTCTCTTCCTCTGTAGCTTCCTGGATGATGGATATCTGAGTTTTCCCTGAAGCTCCTTCTATTATGAGTGAATTCGAAGCTTTGCTGCCAGGTTTTGTTGGCACTTGTTGAGCATGTCTCTGGGGTTCGAGCCCTCCTGTTAGAAACACAGATGTTTTTGTTATTCCTCCATCAGGGTCTCTAAAATGTTTCATTTGTAAGTGTTTTTGTTGTTATCCTGCCTCACATGTTCGTTTCACATCTCTCTGTCATCTGTTTGTAGCACAGCTAGCATAATGTTAGCATGTTTCTGTCCTACTGAGGTGCACAATGTCTTCTGCACCATTTTGCCTCCATCAACCTGCTGTCTGCATTTAAAGGTCTCCCTCTGTGGAGACGTGATGCATGTGTGAAGAATTCAGGTTAAAGATGCTGTGTGTGTGTGTGTGGTTGAAGTCACGAGCAGCTTCCTGTGTGACTGATTCTGTTTCAAGGACGTCTTGAGATGTTGGTGACAGATGAGACAACATGGCCGCCTCTCTGTCGTTCAGGAATGAATTCTTCTTTTACCTTCAAGCACTGAGAGGAAACAAATCTTAACAAACCTGTCCTGAGGATCACTCTGTGACACAAGCACATTTTTCTGCGGTATAAATTCAAATCAAAGCTATTGTTTCCCTCCGTCTTTTTAACTCTCCTTCCTCCCTGAGCCGACGCTCCTATTCTCCAGCCTCAGATAAAAATGACCTTGCTTTTCCCGACGTGTCCTGCGTCCTGATTAGAGAGGATCCGGTGTGATTATCTGCTGGGTGAGGTAAATAATTCACATGTTCTCGGTCCAGCAGAGCAGCCTGGTGGCTGTAGGGCTGATCCTCTTTGAAAAATGTATTGTTCACACAGAGGTCATGCTGTGAAACGATGTTTTTCACATGAAGGAAAGATGATCAAAGAAAAGTATGTGGAGATTTGTGCAGTGTGGGAATCATCCTGCTAACGTGTTAGCATGCTAACATAAGCACATGTCTGTGTATGTGTTTTTTAAACAGCCCAACTAACAACAACAACAAAAATCATTTGAAATGAGTGGTTATTATGTTTAACAACAGAGCGGATCAGAGAATCATCAACAGACAGTGATGCTACAGCGAATAATTAACAAAAGAGAAACTTCTAATTAGACATTTTATCAACGTCGCCTGCAACATCTCAGTAACAATTAAAAACACATTAAAGCTTGGCTAATTTTCAATCAAACAAATGGTACAAATGAATCTATTGCATCAATAAAATAAACAATGAAAAACAACCACAACAAATTAAAGAAGAAGAAATCTGCCAAACAGCAAAACGGCAACAGGCAGCTGGACGCTTAATTACAGATCAACGCACCGTCTGTGTTTACTGAAGGAGCTGTTTGTGTGGGAGGCTCCGTCTGAGTCCACCTAAACCCCCAGTTAATCCGACCACAGGCAAAGAAGTGAAAGCAGCAGCATCAACAGGTTTCAGTGCGGCCTCTCTGTGCAGCTCGAAGAGAAAACCAGAGTTTCCAGTTTCCTGCAGACTCTTTGTTCAGGATTCAGACACACTGAAGCCACAGCATCATACTGCCACCACCGTGTCTGACTGGATGAACCCTGTTCTGTCTCCACATGAAGACAACATCTCTGTCAGCAAACAGACAAACTTTGCTTTCATCACTTCCACTCTGTGGACTCTGTCTCCAGGTTTCTGTCCAACACGTCCTCATAAGAAAACGTTCTATTTGGTTAAAAGTCCGCCTGCTGGAAACGACCCAACGTCACGTTTTAAATAACGACACATATGGACGTATTTCAGCGTCACGTCACCTGGAGACCAATAAGACGCTAAACGCTCATTGAGAAGGGGGTCGGGGTGGGTTGGATGGTCAAACTAATGCCCGTCCCCAGAGGTCTGAGTTCGAGTCCACTTGTTACTTGGACTTTAGTTTGGCTTTCGAGCGGTTCGTTTTTAAGTTTTGTTTTTGTCCGTAGAAAACGCTGACTGCTTTTCAAAGCTGAAAAATGGATCCTCCTTGTGGTCTGTCTGGTGAGGACGGGCTGTCCTAGCAGACTTCAGTCTGTCTTCTCCTGTGCAGCACTCTGCTGACTCTTCAGGCCCACTCTTCCTTCACTGGCGTCTCTGCAGCTGTTCTTTACACTCATCTCTCACTACAGTAGGCAGAGGAAACAGTGTGATGTATTTGACCATATATGGTCATATTATTTGTGCAGACTTCCTGCCTGTTGTGCTGCTCAGGCTGTTCATAAATCTGCGGTGCTGGAGCTGTAAATGATTGTAATTGAGCATGTTTTTTTCTCTTCTCTAACGTCCTCTGAACCATAAATACTCCCGCCTGTGCTGCGCTGTGGGCTCCACATGCTGTGGAGAAGTGTCACCTTCATGATTAAAGTCCACACATTCAGATGGAGAGGATCATAAAGAAGCAGTGAGGATTCATTATTAGCATCTTCATCTGTGCAGTCCTTGTTGCATCATTCTGGAGCCGCCTGATCGGCAGCCATGTTGGGAAAGTTTGAAGTTTGCACAACTAAGTTAATTCTGATTCATCCATGTAAACCAACATGGACGCCCTGCAATGCAGCGAGCTAAACTGAAGGTCAGAGATGCTGTTTGTGATCCAGGTGTGTGTCTCTGTCCCCAAGTCACCCGTCTTCCTCCCTGATCCCGCCTCTTTGTCTTTATTTATCCAGGGGAAGACTTCTGCTGAGCTCGCATGCTCATCTTCTAAAGCTGGCTGTTGTTTCACTTTTTTATGGAGCTGGTTTTTGTTTTGTTTTTTTGTTTTTTTTCAGCGCTGGCAGCTTGTTTCTCTGCATCAGAAGCTGTCAGAACTACTCACCACCACACTTATGTGACTGGGAGAAAAGCTAGAGGCTAACATTAGCATTAACAAACAAAATTCACAGGAACTACATGGTTCTTTGTGTAGCTTCAACTAGCATGGCTGCTATGTGTCTTTATTTTTCCAGTTGAGATATGTAGACGTTCCTGCAGTGAAAAGGGCTCATTTTTGGTTTAAACAGAACTTTCTTTATTGGAGGAGGATCGTGTAGAATAATGTGGACACTGAGGTCCTGCAGTGAAAAACATTCATCAGTTTGCAGATAAGTTTAACAGGAACTTGTGGTAGAATAGTGTGGGCTCTGTCCTCAGGAGGAGTTCCTGGAGTATAAAAGGTCCATATATTTTGGCACTAACAGGTTTAACAGGAACTGTTTTGGAGGAATAAACTTTTAGTCAGAACTTTATTTGGCCTCCTAGTTCTTGGGAGGAGTTCCTGCAGTGGAAAAGGCTCATTTTAATTGGTGAATAAAGTAGCTAACAGGAACTGTTGGAAGATTATTTAACCAAAGCTTGATATCTAATGCAAGACTTCCTCTTTAGCTCCCTGGTTCCTGGGGAAAGTTCCTGCAGTGGAAAAGTTTTGTTAATGAGGTTCAGTATGACTAGCATACAAGCGAGCAGCTGAGGGGATAAATGTACTTTAGTTTCCCTCCTCTGGATTGTAATTGAAATTTTTCTCTCATAGTTTCATTTTCAAACTTCTTCACAGTTTCTGTTTTTGAATTTCAGTTCATTAAACTTCATGCTCTCTTGTATCTGAGCAGCAGCTCCACCTGGACCTCGTGCCCCATGGCTGAACACATCACTATCAGAACTGTTTAATATTCCTCTGTTTACTCTGAAGCAGGACTTGGTGTTGTGTTCCTGTGGTCGTGTGTTCATCCAGTTTATGGCTGCTGATGTTTCGGGGCATCACCTACTGTACCGCTCATCATTAGTGTTAATGGCTGTGCCGTGGAAAGCGGCCGTCCGGCACGCCAGCTGCAGCTAATTGTCTCCAGTGAGTGTTTTAACGATACTTTTAGGTTTGGGGTTTGGAGAGTTGTGAATTTTCAGCAGGTGGAAGCAGCACATGTATGAAGTGTGTCGTCATTGTGTCCTGTTCTGCTCAGACTCTCCCTCCTCTGCCTGCCGCCGCTCCGTCCAATCGATTTTTCTCGTAACTCTTCAGCACTTATGAATCATAATGGATTTCTTTTGCACTGATTTTTTTTTTCCAGCAGGCTACAGGTTTTTATTTTTATTTATTTATGTACGTTTATTCTCTCTGAGGTAAAAGTTTCGATCTGTGTTTTCTTCTGCAGTTAATGTGTGTGTGAACGCCTTTAAAAATAAAAAAAAGCTGCAGCATCAGTTTAATTTGTGTCTCTCTTTTCACTTAATCTTTAACTATAAGCCGCTACATTAAATCCTGAAACATTAAATAGCTCAGCTTTTAGCTGACCATCAATTACTCTGACTCAATTCTCTCCTGTATTAATGTGAAGCTTCAGAGTTTCACTCATGATGATGATATCCTCATTTTCCTGTTGAAGTTGAACTGTCTCGTATCCTGTGAGTCCAAAGTCACATGAAAACAGCCGTGAGTCACTCAGCAAAACAGCATATGTGTATCAATCCACTCCTGAAAATAATCCTCAACAAACACGCTCATTTCTCCAGTTTGATGAGTACACACGAGGATTAGAGCCACTGCACCGTGGGAACAGGAAGGTTATGATTTTCCTGACTTTTGTTCTTAATTCTGAGAGATTAACGATTTAATGTCAGAATTATGAGGCTGAAGAAATCCTAGTCTAGATTATGCGTCTCAGATTGTCGCTGTTTTTCATTAATGTCTTTAAAATTAAAGTCAGGATTCTGCGATTATAAAAGTCTGAAACTTCTCAAACTGAAATGAAAGTCACCGTTCCGACTCTTTTCTCTTTAATTTGAGAATAAAGTCAGGAGTTTATAGGAGACTCTGCAGTTTATCTTTCAGACTTTGTCTTCTCAGTTTTCTCTTCATTCTTTTTTTGTTTTTGTTTCTCGTCCTTTCTTGAACCGCTCGTGTTGCAGACCTTTTGACCTACATATAAATGATGTGTCTGACCTACTTTCTGCTCTTGTTAACAGTCTGCAGTGATATTCACAACAACACAGCGGTTAAAAAAAAGGCTTGTGAGCTCCTCACAAAATGTGCCTCTCGTTTCCTGCTTACTTCCAGCAGCCACCTCATTGACTCTGCGTGGTGAGTTGGGGCCACCTGTGGCCCTTCAACAAACTGAACTAACGCTATTTTAGAAAACAAAGATGAGGGATGAGCGTTTGCTGCAGAAGAATAACCGGCTATAACTCAAAATGTCAGCCCTGTATCTCACTGCTTCCTGTGTTCTCTTATCTCCTTCTTACCTGCATCTGTTTACATTCTGCACCACGAACTCCAAATGAGCGTCTCCTCCTTCGTCCCCCTTAAGACGACATGCAAGATAATGTTTGTAGCTTTCTCATTCATTCAAACCACCGGAGACATCTTTTGATTTCCTTCAAACTTTTAAATAGAACTGTTACTTTTGAGATAATCAGAGCGTCCCAATACACATTTTCATGATTAAACTATTCACAAGACGAGGAGGAGGAGGAGGCGGCTCCCTGTGGATGTCTGAGTCAAATGGAGCGAACTTTTTAGAGGCTGTGTAAAAACATGTTGATGCAACACATTCATTTCCCCAAAGAAATACAGTTTTAATGGATGCAGCCTCCATGCAGGAGGACACGCAGGGTGACCCTGGCTCCAGGATGTTCAAATGACAACACAAAAAAACAACTTTTAACGAGAAGGGCAAACTCTGTTTTTCTGTTTTGACCTCATGAATATTAGTGTAGTTTTTTTAACAGAGTAAATGAAGTTTAAACAACCTGGCAGCCTTTCTTCCTCAGACAAACACTTTCTCCACCTGTCCAGCTTCAAACGGGGTCCGGCTGCAAGGTCGCGTTAAAAGACGCGCGGCCTGATCGCCGGAGACAGAACAATTTGCCGCTCGCAGCGTGCACAGACCTCTGCTTCAGTGAAACATGATGTGTGTGCGGACAGATGAGTGTGTGAGGTTACACAGCAGTGGATGTTTTGAAACGTTTCATCATGATAATTTCAAACTTGATGATTTGACCTGCTTTAGCTTCAGGGAAAATTATCTTTAATTATACAGTTTGATTGTTAACGTGGCCGTCGGGGCGCTCCCTCTGCGAGCGGTCAAGCTGTGCTCTTATTCAAACTAATGATAAGTTTGCAGACTCATGCTTGACATGAGAAGCCGCTCATCTGTTTTCTTGTTACCACGGCAACACACATGCAGCTTCTTCTTCTTTTTATTTTATTTTTTTTAAAAACTTGCTGTCTGTCGACAAATGAGCGAGCAGGAGGGTTTTTTTCTTTTTAATCAGCGGCTCTTCCTTCGCCTCGGGGAGGTGAAATCAGTTTGAGGACAGTTAAACCGCTCAGGTGTTACAAAAGCTCTTTGTCATACGGAGCTCAGCTCCACATGAGCTGCTGAAGCTTTACCGCATTGCTCAAGGGTACGTCAGTGCAGCTGAGGAGGCTGCTGCCCATGCACTTTCTCTGTGAGCTGTTCATGTTTCATATTAGCTGACAGATCAGAATCTGAGCCTACAAGATCCAACAAAACAAAAACTTTTTCATTGCTTCCTGTTTTATTGCTAGCAAACAAGCTAATGTTAGCAACAAAAAAAGCGCTAACATGCCAGAAAGTGCCAGAAGTTGTACTTTTCTGACCATTCTTACCCACAATCCTCTGCTCAGAGGTAGATGGGCACCATGTTGTGAGTCTGTTGCGTCTCAGTGCCCTTTGCCTGCATTGCTTTGGTTGAATTCCCATGATCCTTCCCTTTGGACTCAGATGCAGTAAATGATGTGAACAGTTGTACCGTGGCCTCCAGCCGGTGGCTTGGTGGCGTTCCCGCGGCGCTGACCTTTCCCTCCTCCTCTCTGTAATCCTGCTGATGTAACAGACGGACCTTTTGCTGTAACAGTCGAGCTAACATGAAAGTTGAAGCTCAGCAGGTGTTTAAAGAGCAGAAGCTGCTGCTGTTTTTTCGCCTTTTGCACAATCCCAAACCTTTTTTTTTCTCTAATTGCCTCGACTCCGGCTCGAGTCCCCGTCAGGCACAAATCATCCCAGATTCAGCGTGGTTTCCTAATTAGTGGAAAGGTGTTTCAAATCAATGAAAGTCTGTAATGCAGGGAAGCGATTCCTCTTCTGGGGACGCCAGGAGGGAACTGTTATTGAAAATGAGTGTGCTGCTCTTTAACAAAAGAACATTCACTCTGCACTATTCAAGGTATGTGAGATTAAGGAGACCAATAACAATTGGATAATTGTCTGGGGTTTGTTTAGCTGCCCTCTTTGTTGGTGGTAATGAAGCTTTTTGGGCTTTTTTTCAGAGCCCTGCTGCACATCAGAGAGTCCCAGTCCACCATCAGAGCCCAAAACATGTGATGGGACTGTACTGCGGGTCAGGGATGCTGAAGCTAAGCTAAGATAAGCTAAGAAACTAAGAGAGATAACTTGGATTAAAAATCAAATCTAATTTCATGTTACTCGGGAATCTCAGGCGTTTTTTTTTCCCGCCACGGATTAAAGTCTGAATCCTGATTTAAATCTGAGAATTCTGTGTCAGAGTTGAAGAACTCTAGATTATGGGAAGGACATATTATAGACTTAATACTAAATTCTGAGATTTGGAGATTATTGTCATAATTCTGAGATCTAAATTTCACAAAGATTTCTGAGATTAAAGAATTCTAAACCTTCTCAGTCATAATCTCAGATTATGACTGCAATTCTGGGATTAAAGGATTTAAATTCAGTCAGAACTGAAGGAGTCTGACTCTGAAGTTGACTTAAATCTGACTTCTGAGCCTAAATTTTCACTTGAAGTCTGAGATTATTGTCCAGATTTGGACATAAATCCCATAATTCTTTTGGGATTGTGAGATGTGGACAGGAGACGCTCAGGCCACCCTGAATCCACAGCTGACTTCAAACACATCAGCTTTCAGAGAGCGTTTCCCCCCTCGGCTTCTCTGTAGTATCAAAGCTGTTGACAGTTTTTGGCTCTTGTTCAGACAGACCTTTAAAGTTTAATGATACATGTAGCCTGCGAGGGTTTGCTGCGTATTCCTGCGCTGTCATCTTCACCGGATCTGCTGCTTTCCTGTCTGGTAACAGCACCTGAACGCCTCGCTCGGTGTCAGAGGACGAAGGCCAACATGGCCGACGACAGCGCTGTCCTGTCAGACAGCAGGTGAAACTCCGCCTCTCTGATTTGTTTGTTTCTCTCTGGTTGAGCCGGTAAACAAAGGTCTCGCCGGCTCCTCGCCGCTCGCTGACCGTCATCCTGCCGGCTACAGAACAAAACAAGTCAGGAAGTCTTCTCTGCTTGGAGGAGCAGCTGCTCTCCTCTGCTGTTTACCACACTGAGGAAAAATTCAGTACGAGCAGCGGTCAGTTTTCAAAGAACAGAGAAGATGTTTGAGCTCATGGTCTCATTATGAGCAGCCTCGGCATGTGTGACAGGGCAGCAGTAATCATCATCATCATCCAGTAAACAGAAGGCTTCGAATCCCGCTCCTCCCTAGTCGTTGTCCTGTGTAGATGTTGGAGGTTGGAGGCGCCGCAGACGCACACCGTCTCCCCCAGGGGAGCTGTGGCCACATGTGCAGCTCACCACCACGGTGTGAATGTGGAGTGAATCATGTCACTGCTGCTTTTTCTCCACTACGTCTGCCTAAACTTCAAATACAGGCAAAGAGGTGAAATTTTAAATCTTCAAATGAATATTTTGTTGTAAATCTGGACATTTTATCAGCATTTTGTGCTCGCTTTAGTAGCCAGCCCTCAAGTGGACACTGGAGGAACTGCAGACTTCATGATGTGCACACTGAGCTGTCGTTTGGTGCACCTGAAGGCTTATAACGAGTGGGTCAAATGGAGAGCTGTTAGGCAGAGTGTTTCTGGCTCTTACAGCAGAGTCTGAATGAAATCATCCTGACAGTGTAGTTCACTGTACACTTTCACTGCTGTTATGGCTAATAATCATAACAATAATGGAAGCGGCCTGTATGATGCTTGTAATGCTGCTGCAGTCCGCATTCAATAACCACTCAGAGAAATTGAATCTTGTCTTGGCTCAGCGGGGGCTCCGCTGTACTCCCATACCTGCACTCAGCGTCCGCCTGCACAGTATCATTGCAGTCAGCTGAGCCTCTGCGGCGCGGGCACAGTTGGCAGCGTCCCGCGTTCAGATTAACTCTGCAAACGCGTGGCGAGAACCCCGAGCTGTTCCTCCGGGTTTGCTGTCTCATCTCCTCTCCATGTCCTCTGACAGGCTCGTAAATAATGCAGCAGGACTTTGTGATGATGGCGGAGCGTGAACACCCGTCAGCATACGTACAGAGACCATCATCTGTCCTCCAGGAGTTCACATCACTGCTTTAAATTGTCCAATCAGACACACACAGCTTTGCACTAAGACTCCATGTTCACATGTCCATGAATTAATGATTACTTCTTTTTTTTCTAACTGGTGGAGTTGATCTGACAGCGCACAGAGCTCCTCTGTCCTCACACAGCGGATAACCTTGCTGCTTATTGATTTTTGCGAGCTCCACCTGTATGGGAGCTCTTTGTAGTGAACTGAGAGAAGAAGAATTCTCACAAATGGAAGTTTGAAAACTGTCGTGGCTCCTACACACTGAGACACAAATGGGCATTAAATTGTGTCTGAAATCCGTCACTGAGCTCAAAGAAAATAAATAAAAATGACAGCTCATCCATCCGTGTAATTTATTCAAATACGCTGTCAAATATTCAGGTGTGACTGCGACCTCCTGTTGACAAGAAATCCACAAACAATTCAGTGAAAAGCAGGAACACGTGTTGAATCCTTCTCCTGACATGCCTTAGCATGCAGAAAATTCAGGTTTGTGTGAATAAAATCACATCAAAGTGGTGTGGAAGAGTTTGCATGACAGGAAAACTCTGCTTATCATCAATGAAGCTGTAAAGCTGCAGTTCCTTCAGTGTCCACACGAGGGCTGGCTCCAGACTCTCAAAATGTGGACAGATGTGCTCCATGGAGCGCGTTTATTCTGATTATTATTATGTGGTGTGTGCAGCAGGCGTGCTGTACAAACAGGAATAAAAGGCCTTGATCCTCTTCACACAATCAGCAGCCCGCACAGACCATAATCCCCTCTGGCTCCTTTTGTCACCTTTTACCATCTGGTTCAGCTGTGATGGTGAGCCAGCCGTCTGCCAACATGGCGGCTGGACGGTCTTCAAGGATGTGCTCGGTGGCTGCAGCTGCGTTCAGGGACACGTGAGGTCTCAACCCTCGCTGCTGTCAGAGCAGGAAGTGCATCCACAGCTGCTCACGCTGCACCGGCGCCACGCTGAGGGCCGCTTCTCTGCCAGCAAATCAGCACAAGCAGAGAGTCAGATTATTCCAATTTAGATTAGACAGATCAGACCCCGATGTGTCACATCATGCTGTTAGTTGTGATGACGCTGTTTTTTTCCACCTTGCTATTTGCGTAGCACAAATGACATACAGGTCAGATGACAGAGCCGCTAATCTGATGTAATCTGAGGCAGAGCTGAGCAGATTCAGAAGTTTGTGGTTGCCAAGAAACTTCTCTTCTCTTCTACGTTTTTGGTGACACATAGGGGGCCCTCTGGAGACAAATCCATAATCCAGCCTCCTGCCATGGAGAAAGGATGTCACCATCAGCCTTAATGTGAACTGACCAGTCAGCCATTAGCTGGATGCTAAACTATTAAAATATAAAACAAAACAAAGGAGGTTTCATTTCACCTGCAGCCACAGGGGGGCGCCAGCTGATTGGAGCGCAGGTCGTTTCAGCCGCCTGGAAACCTGAGGACTGGCTCGCCTGACTGACATGAATTTCTTTCATATTAATGTCTCTGGTATCATTGTGGGAGCTGCTGAATGCACACTCAGTCCACTTCGGGGTCCGCTCGGTGGACGTCTTATCTGTCCGGGCCAGACGACAGGTCTCATTCAGAGCTCTCACCAGACTGGCCGATGCTCCACACGGACTCCTCTGGAGACTGGGGCGCCCGGCTGCCTCCGCTCAGACAATCAGCCTGGAGTTGTTGGCAGAGACGGCAGCGTATGGCCTCTAATGGGCTTGTTCTCAGACACATGTGAACATAAGAGGGCTGGAGAGCGGCGAGCAGATGGCTTCCCTCCTCTGTGCGAACGCCGCCTTTTAATCGAGGGCCGTAAATTGCGTATCAGAGCCACAGTTTGAACATTTGGCTAAAGACGTCCGTCGTAAACACGCCTCCCACGCTCTCCTCCTGCAGCTCCTCTCCTCTCAAATGTTTCTGACCTTTTCTTTGGCATCTGCAAACTTTCTGTTGGCTGCTTCCCGGCTCGGCCCTCTGCACGCCGCCGCCCTTCCCGGGTCCTCCGCAGAGTGCCAGGTGCTGTATTGGCTGCCTGTTTCTTTGACTGGCAGCCTTGCAGACAAATCTGACTGCTGGACTGTGAATAGTGTTGAATAATGTTGTTTTTTTCCCTCTCAGTCTCAATAGATGGATAAAAAATCCAAAAAAATGAATCAGCAGCTTGTAGAGGACATGTGAGAAGCAGCCGCGGTGCCGAATTATTTTGGTCTCCTCGCTCTCTGCACACCTCCTCCCTCCTCTCCTCTTCACCTCCTTTTTCCTGCTTGTCTCCTCCTTTCCTTTGTATGCTTCCTTCTGTCCTCCCCCATGTTTCCTCCTTCACTCCTTCCTTCCCTTCAGTCCCTCTTCCCCTCTCCTCCTCCTCCTCATCAATACTTCCTTTAATTTACTCTCCTTCGACTGCCATTTATTTCCTCCGTCCATCATTTACTCTCCCTTTTCAGCCACATTTCACATTTTCTCTCCTCCTCCTCTGCAGTGGATGACAGAGATTTACAAATGTGTGTTTACAGCCCGGTCTGTATTGACCTGCCTCGTGCACACACACACACACACACACACACACACACACACACACACACACTGCGGCATGGTCCTGCCTCTCGTCCACCATTGTTGTATTTCATCCTTTTTCTTTGCCAAAAACACACACATGTGGCTCTTTTTGTATCAGATAAGAGCGCCGGACGCGTCACTGCTGGCGCGGCGTCCTCATTGTGATTCAACAGGTGCTTGATCTGCTGTGGTGGAAGAATGCGGCGCGATGCCAGGAGTTTGGCTGTAAATATGCCCGTGTCGCAGGTCGTGTTTTTATTTATTTATTTCAGAATTTTAAGGAAGTGAAGAGACGACGTGTATGCTCTTATTTTGAATATCTTCAGACCTGTGTGACTCACCTGTAGGAAAATAAGACTGAAGTAAATGTGACTGTATAAACAGAAAAAGAATCCAATAATTGGATGACATTTTACTGGCTTATTTTCATGTGCAGTGCAGAATCTGACTGATTATTGCTTCTGCAGATTCAAAGCCCCAGTGGCCTCTTTGGTGCTATGGAGCGTTTTAGCGTCTTTCAGCTTGTTGTTTTGGTTTTCCCAATAGACTCACTGCCACAGCAGGTGGACACACACACACACACACACACACACACACACACAGATCTTGCACATTTCTGTCATTTTTTTGCAACATTACAAAAGGAAGGTGTTTAATGCAGCATGCACAGGCTGTTGGAGCGGACCAATCAGAGCAGAGTTAGTTTTTTTTTGTTTTCTAAACTCGTCCTTTTGCTTCCAGAAATAAACAACAAGATATAATGCAGCTTTAAATTTGTGTGAATCCAGATTTCTTTGTTGAATCTGAAAATATTAGTATTAGTATATTCTCACACAAATGTGTCAGTTTGACAGATGAAACAGAAACGGCAGCTTTAATGCTTCATCACTGTGTGTTATCATAAAGTAAAAGTAAAATCCTGCAGGTCATCACACACTCAGAACAAACTACACGATCTCATTTGAATGAGATTTGGTGGAAGCCTCAGTGTCTGCTCTGCAGAGCGCTCACTGATAAATGCATCTAATTGTTTTTTTGTTTTTAAAAATGAAATGTACCGTAATTGAAGCTGCAGCCCCGTCACACTTATAAAACACTGTAATTGTGAAATAATTAGCTGTGATGACTGTAGTTACTGTATAACAACTGCAGTGGAGTTCATTAAGAGTCTGCCGCACCCCGGAGAAAAGAGACTAATTTAACCCTCGACCACAAACACACACACACACACACACACACCCACACAGTGTTATCTTCCCCCCTGAGATTAAAGTTTAGCATCCTGAGCCGCATAAACACCGCTCATTAAGAAAACGCAGGCGGGGAGAGGCCAAGCAGCACTTCCTCCCTCTGTCTCTTCTTTATCTCAGAAATGAGGAAGAGTTATGTTTACTCCCCTCCTCCTCCTCCTCCCGCTCTCACACATCCACCCAACCATCTCTTATGTTTCAATTAAGGTAATGACCATTAAAAATGGCACCTGTAAGGTCTGCTCATTAATTCCTGTGCAGGCTGCTGAGGTTGTGACACCAAAGCTCGATCACATTATTTATTTATTTTTTAACACAAATGGTGTTTTGAGTCGTCTTGAATGAGCCAGTGAAAATACATGCACAAGGTTAATAGCTTCATTTGTCAGTTGTAAAGAAGGTCAGACAGTGGCCATCTGTTATGAATGGGTTTGCATGAAACTCAAGCAAACATTTAACGGTCATCAGCAGGTTATAAACTCACTGTAGAGACCGGACTGAAACAAAAGCAGATAAAAAAGACTGTACGACGCACGGCCCCCATTTAAAGGCTGCTGCAGGTGCTCTTGTTGAAAATGACCACAAGAGGGCACATTGCTTCGCACCCACCTGTCGTGTCAGTCGCATCAAAAAGTTCACCCAATTTACCAGCTTAGCATGTTAGCTATGTTAGCGTCCTGCTCATGTTGTGAAGGCCCAACATATCCCAGAATTCATTGCATGCTGGTGATGGAGCAGAACATGGAGGCCTCCAGAAACTGAACTCTTAACTGCAGCCGTGTTCACTTTGTTAGAATCAGCTGCAGGTTTCTAGGCAACCGTTTATGTGACCTTCAAGAAGTGAACCTCTGAACTGGAAACATGACCCTGTGTGTGTCTGTTTGAGTGTCTGCATGGTGCTGTTTCCAGAATTGTCTCTTGACATTTAAAGTCCTTGTTTGTTCTACAGATAAAAATGGAGGCAGTGACTACATGTCCCACAATGCATTGCATTCACCCAAGTATAATTTATACAGAACTGGAAAGCAAGAGAGAAACTTTTGTAGTCTTGTTTTGGGACCTGTGCTCAATGTGTCTGTTGTGTGTTTATTTACGATATTTACGATTAATTAATTACAAAAAAAATGAACACATTTAATCAGGGTTTGCATTCCAAACAATGCGGAATGTTTGTCAGTGCAGGATTTCCTGATAAACAGATTACACTGATGGGCACGGCTCCGACCCCCAATGATGTCCTGACATAGCTATGAAGCCTCTGAACTTCTCTCCACTGTGTTGATTCACGCTGTTTCACCTCTAGAGCAGGAGAGAGTCTGAGAGAGAGAGAGAGGATCTTGTTGTGTTTTCTGTGTGTTGTTGTCAATAATCAGTCACATCGTCGCTCCATCTCCACTGACAAAACTGCCTTCATAAAAAAAAACACACAAAAAGTTGGTTGAAGCGAAACAGGAAGTGCTGAGTTGCTGTCAGAGTGCAGTGAAGCTGGGCCTGTAGGGACTCTCAGCTTAATGACTGTCTGTCATCAAGATGAATTTAGCTGGTATTTCTGGTTAAGCTACATTGCAACAGAAGGATTCAAACTCTAGCATAAGGATGAATTACAGAATATGTCTGTCATAACATGATTGAGAAAACAAAGGTCACAGCATCACAATAAACTAATCATCATCAGCAGAGATTGGTGCAGCTGTTCAGAGTTAAATATTCAGCAGATATTTAATAATGTAGGCCAGTGTCTGCTGCAACACATGAACTGGTGTTTCATAATCACCTTTACTCGCTGCGACACGCCGTCCTCAGGCTCCCTGTTTATTTGAGCTGCAAATCTCATAATAATCATTACAATTATTAGAAAAGGAGAGGAATTTAGAAACATTTTTTATTTATTTTTATATGAAATAATGAAGTTCTGTGTCTGTGCTTCCATCAGGAAATGATACATTGATGACATCAATGCTAATCCGTGTTGAAAACAGTCCGTCACTTTTCTTTTTAAAGGCTCTTTAGAATCACTTTAGTTGTCGTTTGTGTTTCTGCTTTGTGTTTATGTTGTATTTGTTAAGATGTTGGTCATTCTTCACATTTAAAGCTCCTGTTTCTGCTAAATCTACACATGAATTTGACCTTCTGAGTTTGTAGGCAGTGACTACATGTCCCATAATGCACTGCCCCCCAAACAAAAAGCGGTTCTCTTGCTACGTTAGCTTAGCCACAGTTGTTTATTTCTGCCGTGCAGTTGGACGTTTTGACCACGTCTTGAGGATTGACTTGCATTTGGAGCTAGCCCCTAGTGGTCACTACAGGAACTGCAGTTTTGCTGCGTTCTTCTAATGTATTCTCCGTGATGTTTCCCTGAACAGCAGATGTGGAGGTCTGTCTGTTACCTGTGATGGCCTCTAAAACGTCTTCAGTGTCAGTCTGAGTAATTGAAGGCGTCTCCTCAAAGTCCGTCTTCCTGCGCCTGTCAAAGCTCCGTCTTTGTGTTTCACTGTTTCCCCCTCCGCACTGCTTTTGATGCTTTCAGGAGCAGAACAGTCTGTAGGTGAAGTATTTAGGTGTTGGTGCAGACCCTCCCTGTGATGGAGGATTATCTCTGGCCTTTGTTGGACGCCGGCTCGGTGCAGCAGCTTCCCATCGCTCTCCTCTGTGCTTCATGTGCTGCATCAGCCGGCGCCGCCTGTTCTTCCTTTGATCGATACAAAAGTCACATCTGACACACAAATGGCACCTCAGATTGTGCGTTTCTGTTCTTTAAATGAACAAAAGTTGAGTCTTTTATCTTGCAGTTTTACAAATGTCAAGCTGAGCTGGACGGCTGCAACAAAAAGACGAGATGAAATGACTTAATTACCTGCAGATAATTGCCCTGCACTCAGAAAAAACAAAACAAAAACATGCTAACAGAGCTGTGCTGAGCTGGAGCTGCAGAGCGGAGAGCTTTGGAAGGGAAGAAGACAGCAAAGTGTTCACAGCCAGAAGCAAAACTGCATCAATCACGGAGGCCACGAGGAGTCAGAGTGGACATTAATGAGGAGCTGACCTGTGTTTACTCTGCTAAAAGCATTTTTATGATACACACACAGCTCCTGGATGCAGTCAGCAGTTTGTATGTGAGTGATGCAATGAAACGAAAGGTCAACTCTGTGCAGCAGAGTACAGTGGAGGACGTGCTGCTGTTTCCACTTACAGGAAGCTGCTTATAGCCAAAGCGGTGCAAACTGTCTGCTTGTTGCCGTTCACCTGCTAGCTTCTGCTCGTCTCTTCTTCTCTGGCAAAATATGACCGCATTGCATTGTGGTATACGGGAGTACGATGTAGTGTACATCGCTTGTTCACTCAATTTTGCTGTGCATTGTGGGTATTTTTTAGTCCACTATATAGTGGATGAAATTGACCAGAGATTCGAACAACACTACAAAATGGCAAACACACTATATAGTGAACTACATCTGTGATAGGGGACACAGCTACTGAGTCCACCCTCTGGCTAATCCAAAATGGCAGCTATAAACTGGGACTTGAGTGATTTGAGTCCCTCAAAGCGCTTACACCCTTTGTAAGCATGTTTATTTCTGCTGTAAAGTCAGTAAAGACTTTTTTACATGGAGGTCTGTGAGGCCAGCTCAGAAACTGTGAGCAGAGTTCAGCATCCTGACAGCTTGCTGGATGAAGTCCTGTGGAGCGGGCTCCAAGGCCTCCGAGCCTTTTTCCCCGAAGGTTGTTGATGATGATCATGCTGGCTGCGTTCACTATGCACTGCAGAAGCGCTGCAGCCTCCATAGCAGACAGTGATGCAGCCAACACTAAAGCATTACATATTAGGGGTTGGGTGATGTCCTCTGGTTGACTGGTTAAGGTTAGACAGTTTAAACTGGGTCATTTTTTAGGTAATGGTTAAAAAAACATTTCTGCAGCTGCTATGTGAAGCTGCTGAAAACAAACCAACATGCACGACTGGATTTATTAGCAGAGACAGCCTCCAGGCAGCCAGCGCTCGTAATTAGAGAAGCAAACAGGATATGAGTTTATACTGTGAATTCCTCACATTCATTAAATAATCGTTCGACCACCTAAAAAAAAACATTTAGTAGCTGCAGGGGGTCCACAGCAGAGTCTGCTCCCGTCATGTTCTGTATTAATGTGGGAGGCTCCTCTGTTGGATCAACCTGCAAACACCTTCCATCATACCAGAAAAAAAATGCAGCTGCGACACACGAGTGACTGAACGGCTCCGATCTGCTGATGACAAACAGACTTTGTGATACATTTGTCCCCTGAGTCATTATGCAAACTGATCTAGTTCCACTTGTCAGCTGGTGTGTTGGAGCTGCTGCTCAAAAGGTCGAGCGTAGCATCAACATGAATAAAGTTATCCATGCTTTACTTACTTGTTGTTGCTTGTTCATGACATTCTCGTTGATTTTCCTCATTTAGAATGCCTGATTAGCTGTGTGCGCCTCATGGTGACTGTGGTCCTGTGGAGATGATATTTCAATTTTTTTTATACCTGCAGGATGCAGGATACCCAGAGGAGGAGGGGAGCGTGACTTATCACTTTGTTTTTCAGTCTCATTTGGACTATAAACTGAGAACAATCAGCAGAATCATAGACTGTATATAAAGATGGATGACATGACAGCCGGATCAGCCCTGAAAGTCTGTACTGTTGTTGTTGGTGAGTTCAGTTTGTTAACATTATTCCAGAGTCTGAAAAGAGGTGTGAAGATTGTAAACAGCCAATCATATATAATAGTCCCATGTTTTCTGTCCCGTCATCCATTCTGAATAATCCTGACATGAGGTAAAGCAGCTAACTGATAGCTGGAAGGAAACGATTCATCTGCAGGGATCAGTGAAATCTTCATTATCTGCTCTTCTGTAACTTGAGTATAAAAACGGATCAGAGAAACTGACCAACGTGGAAACACTTAGATTTTTTTCCCTCTTATCGGGTGAAGAAGAAGAACACGGTTTCTTTGAGATCAGGAAACGTGCAGACGGTTGTGGCTCAGATCAGATGATAGCAGATCCATGTGTGAGGGGTCAGCAGGGCTTTGAAACCATCAGGAGGCTTTTCATGGAGCTGTGAGTGGATCAGCACTGCTGCTGCTGCTGCTATAGGCTGAGACCAGCAGGACGCGGCGCTCTGGACTCATTAGCTGCTTCTTTAGGCGACGTTAGCGTAGGAAGCAATCACACACAGGAAGCTCTGACTGATTGAAGTGACAGAACGGGTGTGTTAATTATCACTGTCAATGTATATTTCACAAATTAGAAGCAGAGGATTCGTCTCTCATCGTTTACTCGTCAACAGAGTGAAAAAATGGAAAAACTTTGTTTGTTTGTGATTGGAATGACATTTGAAAGAGCACATTTTTGCAGAATTTCTCTCTAAAATTAAGAGTAAGATTAAAATTATTAACAAAAAGGAGGTGGTGCGATGATGTGGAGCTGTTAGGAGGAGGAACACTGAGAACTGGAAAGCTAGCATGGTGGTTTGAAAGCAGCAATATAGCCTTTAAAATAAAATAATCATATAATTATTGTAATTATTATATAACTGTGAAACTGAACAACAATTTAATGCATCATATAAAGAACTATAACAACTGACTCTACTAGGGCTGCAATCAACCAAAGAAATTGTTGGTCGACTGAAGCCCTGAAAATTCAACCAAAAAATCGACTAGCACATTACTGCCTGTGGACACGGATTAAGGTAAAAGGAAAAAAAATCCAGTATTGAAATAAATGTGCACAATAATAAAAGTGAACTATAAAAGTTTGTATTTCAGTCGGTCTGCCAGCTGTGCAACTTCTGTATAAACCTCGTCTCGTTTGGCATCATCCAGAAAAGACAGCAGCTTAAAACGAGGGTCTACTACTGCAGCTGTAATGTAGGCATTCATCATTCGGTTTTCAAACTCCCATCTGCTGTCAATTTCTTCGACCAGCTTGCTTTTCATTTTTTGGTAATGGG
>JAVQJX010094441.1:0-10742 GCA_036025115.1 Ambassis agassizii
CACACACACACACACACACACACACACACACACACACACACACACACAGGCCAAAATATCTCAGTAATGATCCAAACACTGGCAGCAATAGAGTCTAAAATAGAATGTGACAAATAAAAAGTCAGTCTCAGGTTCAGGTCTCAGGTGTCCCCGTGTCCTCCTGCTGGTTTCATGTCCTCGTGTGTCTCTTTGTCCCCCTCACTCCCTGGCAAGTCGTTGCTATACACATTTGACCGTTGCTAGCTTCAACATGTCGCTCTTCTTCTTTGTTTCTGCGTTGTCTTTGCAGGGACCTCTGTGCGCCCTCTTGTGGCAGGAAGCAGCACGACTTCGTTCTCTGCATCACGTTGCTGCAGCAGGTTACAGATTCATCGTTTGCTCCACGATGTGTTCTTTAAACGTCCTCCATGCTGAGCAGAGGCCTGCGTGAGCTCGTCTGAGACACAAACACATGAAGGATCAGCTCTGTGCTCACAGCCTGGACATTAAAACCAGGGGCAGAGCAGTCACTGCAGGACAAGAGAAGAAGAAAAAGACACACAAAGCTGAGAGGCTGCTGTCACAGGAGGACTGAAGGTCAACGTCCAAACAGGACGAGGGACTGAAGCTCCATGTTTCTGCTGCAGGAAACATGAATAAATGAAGTCTCCGTGTGCTCGTTGGTCAAATTAAATTAAAATCCTCTGAGCGCTGCAGGCTGCTTTAAATTACATCTTTCTGTTGAACAAAATGTCCGTCATCACAGCCAGGAGCTGCACAAACAGGAAGACGCACTGAGTGTGTATCCACAAAAACAAACCTCTGCTCTCCTCAGCAGCCAGCAGGAAGCCATGATGGATCACATGACCAGCACTCAGACAGCATCAGTCTGAATCACCGGATGCTGTTTGATTGTGTTGATGTGGTTTAATGAACTTTGATGTGTGTCTGTGGATTATCAGCTGCAGCTCCACACACTGATCCAGACTGCGTCCTTCAGCTTCGCTCCTGCAGCTGCTGTTTGCTGCAGCTTAGCATTGGATCAAACAGCCTGTTTTCCAGAACAGGAAATGGACGGAGGATTGCGGCGCGTTTCTTTATGCTTCAGGTAAACATTCAGCTGCAGTGTGACACTTCCACTGAAGGAACTAAGCCAGGAACTTCAGACCCACAACTCCCTCTGTTCTGTCTTTAATCTGGGTGCCACACATTAACATCATCGCTGCCCTAAATTCTGGCTGCAATCATCTGCCACCCGTGAGCATGAGTCTGGCAGTGAGCAGCGCCGCGCCCTCCCACCGCTGCACTGGCTGCGCTGCTGCCTGTAGTTACAGAGCTGAGATCATCGTGTCCCGGGGAGCTTCCACTCATTTACTCACACAGAGAAAAATACGATTTTCTTAGAAACAAACAAGCCGCCACAGACAACGGCATCAACAGGAGGAAACACACACACACACACACACACCTCCTGCCATGTTGTGCTGTGTGCAGATGTTCAGTCCTTATTGAGCTTTCAGAGCAGCAGCCTCTCTAAATAAATGCTGGAGAGCTGCCTCTATTTCTGGCAGTGATGTCCACAGATTGGAGCTGAGGGGAGATGAAAGGTATCGGCCAAAGTGCTGCTCTGAGGCTGCAATTACCGTCAGGAGCTGCTGCCTGCACGCTCAGAGGAGACGTCCAGGCTCAGACAGCAGGCGGGCGGCCATCTTTAAACCAGGACAGCTTCATTAACCTCATAAAGATTTAAACAGAGCAGCTCACACACAAGTAGATAATGTAACAAGAGCAGTGTGCCCCTTATGATGTCACAAGGGGCCATCAACGGTTTGGACGTCCCACCTGTCCACACGCTGCAGAGACGCCTTCACTTCCACAGTGTAAACACATCGTACATATGAAAGGGGCGGGGCATCAGCGGCTCATCTGCATTTAAAGGGACAGACACAGAAACCGACTGTTTGCACTCAAAAATGATACCAAAAAGGAAAACAATGAAGATAAGTTTAGCTTGTTAGCTAGCTGCAGCCACGAGCTTCAGACTCGGACGCTTGCTAGTGTCCAATAAGTTAGCATAAAGGTTGTTAGCATCAGTGAAGCTAACTCTTATTAAAGTTTGACTTTAATTTAAAATTCTGACATGAAGACGACTCTGTTCATAAATGTGTTGACCTCCGATGTGGACTGTAATGAGCCGGATCACACATCAGCGGCGATGACACCGATTTCAAGTATGTACTCATTTAAATGTTCTGCTCAGCCATACGGGTAATGATAACACGCTCGCTGTTTCACCTGAAGGTTAATTATCAGAGACGTGTTCATGAAATGATGAGCCACCTTGAAAGCAGTGTGTGTGTGTGTGTGTGTGTGTGTGTGTGTGTGTGTGGTCCAGCCCGGGGGGGAGGCAGCCATGGTAAACACAGCAGCTGTTTATGTATGAAGCTGTAACAGTGATTTCAGCCTTCAGGCGCACACACACACACACACACACACTCTGCTTACTGATGCTGCACACACACCTGGCGTAGCGGCGCTCAGGTTGGATGAAGCTCTTTTTATTGACTGCTGTAGGACGTGCTGCTGTAAACTGAGCCTCTGCAGCTGACGGCGCACAGGAAGTACACACACCCTTTCAGTTTAAAGGCCCCATGTCACACACACATGGAGTCTCATGTGTCTGTTAGAAGGTGCTTTTTGTCCTGTGTTTAACCCCTTCATTCACTGCCTACAAGACACTGTCCAAACATGAGCCTTTGTGATGTCATTAGGGGACAGACGCTGCTTCGGTTCAGCTGCAGCGACTCCTTCTGTTCTCTGAGGACCCAGAGTCACATGATCTGAAGGAAAGCTGCATACGTGAGCTGCAGCGGCTCACATGTGTCGCCTGTAATACGCTGAATTTGACAAATGTACAAAGTGCTGGAGCTGCACTCCTCCCCGGGCTCAGCTTCCACGGCCCCTTTCATTATTACTGACACAGGGGTGTGTGTGTGTGTGTGTGTGTGTGTGTGTCCACACATCACCTTCCATCTTCCTCTTTTTTTTTGCCGCTCGGAAACGCAGCTTCACGTCACGCCTCAGACGGAGCCTCTTCGCGGTGACATCACTTCCTGTGGAGGCGGGACTTCCTGGATTCCAGATGATCCGCCTCTCTGCCCTTCGCTCAGCTCTGATTGGCCGGTCTGCACTCAGGATGTATTGATTGATTATTGATCAGATAAACAGTGATTGCTTCCTGAGCTCAGATTCACGCAGGGCTCATTCAGAGTGTGTTCGATCCTGTGCACTCAGCTTTATCTGGAAGGAGCTCTCCCTGTTTACAGATAATCAATAGCAGCTCTGTGACACTGTGTTCTGTTCAGCAGCTCCGCCCTCTGATGGAGGCTGCGACAGGCTGCAGGTGGAGTCCGCTCTGCTCTGATGACCTGTCAGCTGCGCTCTGTTTACACTCACATCACTAACACGTTTCACATTCAGATGCACACACAGCTGAGCGTCAGTCTGCCGACAAAGACCGAGCGAGCGCAGGCGGGAATCCAATCCAACAACATGTCCGCCGCGCCTGCAGACGGAGAGGAGCTGCTGCTGTTACCGACAGAGGCTCAGCGGGGGGGCGGCGCTCCACACACAGCTGCACCGTCAGCAGAGCGGCGCAGCGGGGAGTCCGTATGAGGCTGACAGCAACACGGCAGGCACACAGCAGCTGCCTGTGCAGTCAGGACAGAGGTCAAAGGTCATATGTGTGAACCTGATCTGTGATGAAGAAAACTCACATTCACATCGATAAAACTGTTGTCAGCTTGTTTTTCCGTTCGGTCTCTGAGGGGCTGGTCCGGCTGTCGGTCTGAAGCCTCGGGCCGCCTGCTGCCTCTCAGGCCCACCGCGACGGTGCAGTGTTTAAGTAATTGCTCGGACTGGATTGCCAAATCCTTTAGCTAATAGATCAGGGCACTTAGTATTGACCAGAGCTACTTAGCATGCATGCTAATGGAGCAGGGCTTTAAGTATTCAGTCCGCTGTGAGCACCTAATCACAGAGGTGCTCAGAGTTCAGCCTGCTAAATTACACATTTAACACTGACATTAGTATTTAGCATGCAGTCAAATAAATGGCTAATTTAGCAGCCTGACTAATGAGTGATGTGTTTAGCATGCAGGCTAATGAGCACAGTGTTTAGCATGCAGGCTAATGAGTGAGCTGGAGGCTGATTAGTGTTGCTCCACAGGGAGACGCCGCTGTTCGCTGTTTACTCATCTCATTCTCAGCTGCCTCACACACACACACACACACAGTCACAGAGTGAGCAGGACACACACGCTGCGTTCAGGTGTGTGTGTCACATGACTGTTTGTTTACAGATGGAGTCTGATGATGGAGAGGCCGCTCTCACTGTGACAACATTCACTTCTTTCTCTCTGCTGCAGTTTTGTGTCTTTCTGAGTGACCAGATCCCAAAAAGAAAGAAGCAGCTCAGACGTGTGTGTGTGTGTGTGTGTGTGTGTCTTTGTTTCAGCCATGATTGTTTCCACTGAGCTGCAGAGAACGACTGAGGGAGGAAACAGCCAGACAGCGCAGGGTTAAAGATCAATTACAGAGGCCTGATTGGAGGAGCGGGATAAAACATGTCCCTTATGTCCTCTGACAGCAGCCGGCTGGTCTCGGGCTGATGGTGTGAGAAGCAGATCAAAGCCTCATATCTGAGGATCAAATGACGGAGAGAGAAGCAGTTTGGGACAGAAATAGGAGGAAATGGGAGATCAGACAGACGGAGCTCTGACAGGCTGCCTGCTCATTAGAGGACGCAGCGTTTCTGTGTCTCTGGTGATGAAGGCTTCTGGTGGTTCTGCTCTGCGTTGGTGTGAAGGTCACTGCTCCATTAAACTCTGAAGAGCCACACCTCTGACCCGACGTGGAGACGCTGGAGGGGTCGTCACTGTGATGCAGGTCCAACACATCAGGAAACAGTTTGAGCTGCAGGGCGACAGGAGGTCTCTGCCTACCCATCATCCTTTGCAGGAGCTCTCTCTGTGTCACTCGTCCAGCTGAAGGTTCCTCCACAGCTTCCAGTCTGAATGAGTCAAACGCACAAAGAGTTAATGAGACACAGCCTGCATGTGGGAGCCACAGAGGGACGGGGGGACAGACAGAAGCCTGTTCTGTCTCGTACGTCCTCACATGCGACTTTAAACAGGCGCCGCTCTTATCAGAGAGACATTCAGAGAGCGCAGAGATGAGCAGGAGAGAGATCGCTGAGGAGGCGATCCAATCGATTTAAACACTCATGAAAAGGTTTTATCTGAACGGGCTGGAGTCCCTTTGAGATGCAGAAATTTGGGGCAAAAACAAAGCATGACAGACTATCAGAGCGCACATTTGTTCTGAGAGAAAGGAGCCTGCGAGAGACAACACAGACTGTGTAATTATTGGTTTATCTGTGACCTGAGGCAGGATGGAGGGTTTGCAGTAATCTGCACAGGGACCAGGCTAAGCTGCCTCCAGAGGGAGGCTGCTGCAGGAGGCCGTGCAGCAGGCCGCCGCATCCGTCACGACCAGCTCTCCGCACGCCGCCTAATTCCTTCACCTCTGCTCTGAGCTCCTGCTGAGACCAAAGCACACCTCCTGCTGCTGCTGCTGTTACCGCAGACACCAAGACCTGCAGCAGGGCGGCGGACAGCGGCGTGGGGGGACAGAGGGACAGAGGACGTCTGCTCTGGACCACAGACTCCGTCCCTCTGCTGAAAAACCAGAGGTCCAATGACCAGGCAGCAAGCAGCGAGCTCCTGTTGAACCACAGGTGGTTCGGACCAATCAGCATCCTGTTCCCATGGTGACAAAGCTCCACCCCTCCCTGAAACATGGTGATTTATTTTCTGGACAGAAACCAAAATGTCTCCTAATTAAGAGACGAAATGCAGAGTGATGTTTATCCTCTTATGACATCACAAGAGGCTGCAAACCTGATTGGCTCATTTAGTCACAGTGTTTCTCTGAGAATAAATTGAAGCTAAATCTGAGCTAATGCACTGACTCTTTCCTGGGCTAACAGTTAGCCCATTGCTCACTGACGTTGATGTTGGTGACGGTCCTTGGCTCGCAGCGCCTCCTCTTGGTCGTCTTTGTTAGCTCACATGTGTGACGTCTTTAAAATGTGACTAACAGGAACAGAATCAGAAGGTGATTAAAAAGTCATTAAGTGAGCGATGAGGCGGCGCTCTGAGCCTTCAGCTCGTCCTCTGCAGGAACGTTTGGTTTTTAAATGAGCAGCGTGTGGCGCCCCCCTCTGGCTGCAGCAGGAGCTCTGTGTTGTTTGAGTCTAAACGAGGTGTTTCTGTGTGAGCAGAGTTTGACTCCACAGTGCTGAATAAATCATCACATGAGATAAAGAAATGCAGTTTTTACAGTTTCTGTGAATGACGATAAGAACATTCATCGTTTTTACAGATCTGCCTCCAACATGATTCACATTCAGCTCCCAGTCTGAACACATTTACAGTCGACTATCAGAGAGTGAGCTTTAATCCCAGAGGAGAAAACGGCAGCATCAAGGTGAGCTGACCGACCGGGGGCTCCTCCCTCACCGTGTGTCCGAGATGTGAGCTTTGCTTCCTGATAGGAGGCCCAATCAAACCTCTGCAGAGCTGTGCTGCTCCAACAAGTTCACTGCATGAAGCTGCAGCACCTGGGTGGCAGCTTTATGGCAGAACAGCGTTTTATTGGAGGTCCAGCTGGTGTCTCAGACACCTGAGAAATGTCAAAGAATCCAATAGGTCCATAAGCCGCCTTCAGTTCATCCAGCCGGGCCCTGTCGGGTCCTCAGACCTGCTTCTGCTCCCTGTGCCGTCTGCACTGAAATGATGAACAACCTGCCGCCGCAGAGCGAGTGAGGAACATTGCCTCTCTCCTCTCTGTGGTCTCACATTATAGCTGTTATGCTCAGCCGCAGGCTGCTGAATAATGTTTGACATCAGTGCAATGAAGAGTACAAACACATATTGGAGTGGATGCGCGGGGACGTAACGCTGCGTGACACATGCTCTGTGCTCCAAACAGGCGGCTCATCCCTGTGAAGCATGAAGGAGGCAGCAGGGCTCCTCATTGAGATGTAACAGATCCAGTCTGTCTAAGGAGACGATGTTCTGCAGAGGGAGGAAAAGCTGTTGGCACGCTGAGGCGCTGAATCCACAATTTGGATCAAAATGAAATGAGGAGCGATGACTGAACCTCTTCAACATCAGCAGACAAGCAAAGAAAGACGAGTGGGCCCGGAGAGGGAGCGGCGAGTGGAGGCGCGCTGTGAAGAGCGTGGAATTAGTGCAGATCAAAGGGACGAGTGGCAGCTTCACAAAGAGGATTCCTGCTTCCTGATTCTTCATGTGATAATGAGACACCTCTGACAGTTAAATTAACAGGTGCTGATGACAAAAACATTTCAGGACACGAGCAATTTATCTTTCAAAACATTTGTGCAAACTGTTGACTCCACATAAAGACTAGAGCCCACACTGAAGACACAAGGACCACTATTAAGATGTAAAATCAAAGACCAGATGTAAGACCTACACGACATTAGAGCAAACAATAAAGACTGTGGCTGCTGAAGAAACATTCCATTAGAAAACAGTCCTCGGCTGCAGTAACTGCTGTTTGATGGACGATCACTGAGCAGCAGGATTGAACCTCTGATCTGCAGGTGAGTCACGGTAACATCCTCACAGAATGGATTCATGAACGTCATCAGTTCCTGTGAGTAAACATGCTTTCTTCTCATGTCAGTGTTTCCTCGCAGCCACACAGAGCTCACAACAACAGGTGGGTGGAAACTCTGGAGACTGTTTCCTCTGCTGTGGCGCAGTCTGCGAGTCCTACTCCTCACACACAGAATGATGACAACAAAAAACCAGGAATGACTCCAGTTTTCTGTCTCCACACTCAGCTCTCGACACCCACAACCAGTTTCCTGTCCCTCAGCTCATTAGTCATCTCCACCCGCCCCTTGCACACCTTCCCAGCTGCTCTCAGAGGATCTGCTAGAGAGAAACAAAAAAGTCTGGAAAGTCTTCAGTGTGAAACCTGGATGGGCTGTCAATCACAGCCTTCCTAATTACTGAAAAGATGGCAGATTTGCTCAAAAGAGATAAAAACTAAACAGAAGACGAAAGTCTTTAAAAAATAAAGCCCACATTGTAGACTAGATACAAAGACAAGAGCGCACATTATAGTCAGCAAGAACAGTAGGAGAGCCAACACTGGAGACTGCTTAAGGGATTGAGAACCAACACTATAGACCCCATTTTACACATGAACACTATAGACTTGGCAGGGTGAGCCAACACTGCAGACTATACTGGGGAATAAAAGCCAACGCTATAGTTGGACGTGGAGTCCACATTATAGACTGCATGTTTTTAGATTTTAAGACAAAAACACTGAAGATTTGTTCTGTCTCTTTGCCATCTTTACCGCTGAGCACATTCAGTCTTCCTTCCTATAGTGCTGTATTTAAATAAGCTGTATTATTATTATGGACTCAAAGACTTCATTCTGCTTAATCTGCTTTCCAATACTGACCACAGCTTAGTTCTTCTTGAATTTTTAATCCCTCTCCTCAATCCAAACTGGCTGTTTGCACCTGCTCCACATGAACACATCCTCAGCCAGGGACGCACCGAAACTTTTTGTCAGCCTCACCTGTTTTTTCTTGTCTTTCTGAGTTTTAAGCTGAAAAGCCAATAAATCCTCTTCTGCCCTGTTAAATATTCATGCATAAGGGAACACTGAAGACAAACAGAGCAGGAGGATTTCTTTTGTTCATTTTCACATGAAAGAAAAAAAAATATATAGCCGCAAACTAAAACAGCACATTTCTTACTGGACGTGTTCTAAAAGCATCAGAAGTGTAATTAAGCGAGCAGCAGCTGATGAACCTGCGTCTTTAAAGCCTCTTTGTAGTCAGACAGACGTCCTCCTCCCATCTGCACACAGACTCCAAATTATTTGTTTTAAGATTCATGACTCAAGGCTGCATCCCACATAAACCCAGGTACCTTCAAATCCAGGCTGCTGACTAAAGTGCTCAGACAGCTTTATATTTGATGTATCACCTGTTAAAAACACAGCTGAGGGAGCTCTAATGACGGAGCACAGAAAAACTCAGAAAGCCTCCATCAGCTGCAGGAAGTCACGGCTGCTCTTTGGGAAAACTTTTGTCTTTACACACTGAATGTGTGAATGTGTGTGTTACACACCAAACATAATGCTGCTCTGCACTGAACCTGACACCCAGCTGCTGCAGCACTCTGAGCTGAGAATGAGAAGCACTGCTCTTATTTAAGCCTCCAAGTTCGTTTTTAAGCAGATTGTTATAAAACATTTAGACTTTTCTGAATAAATAACATGCAGCCACTAATTAATCAAAGTTAGAAGAGAATGAGGTCATATCAGGAAGTGCTCACAGAAGCCTGTTGTGTACACACATAACAAAAAATTTCCAACAAGTGAGACACACAAATCTTCACACTGCAGAGCTGAGACACAATGCAACACAACACAGACACACATGAATGCACAACAACGCTCTGCATCGATGCACCGAGTGTCAGCCATGGTTTATAACTTTAGCCACCGTGTACGTGTCGTATGTGTGTGTGTGTGTGTGTGTGTTGCAGGGCTGGCACTACAGAGACATCCTTAGTGGAATGAAGAACAAAGAGAGTGGCTCTTAATGAGCTCTACCACTGCTGAGACCCAAACTAGGCCAGCCAGCAGGCCCAGTGTGTGTGTGTGTTGTGCTGACACACACAGAACCAGAGTGTGGGGCCAGCAGTGGGACGTGAACCAGACACAGGCGTCAGCCAGGTGACTGAACCACTCTGCAGTGTTTCATGTGAACGGCTCGTTTGTTCTGTTCAAATTCCCACAGAAGCTCCTGGAACGTTTTAACACACAAAGTTCAAATTTAACGCTGTTTTAAAATCACAATAAAATATTTTAAAACACAAACAGCTGCTCAGGTCAAAGTTCAGCCTCTGCTGCTGTAAATCTGTCAAAAATCTGAGTCATACAAAGAGGATGCACTCAGAGTGACTCACACTCTGCAGACAGTCGTCATGTTTTAGGTTTTTTTCAGCTCAAAGAATAAAAAGAAGAAGTGCTGACGGACCGTTCAGCTCCTCTAAAGGAGT
Organism: Ambassis agassizii; assembly: GCA_036025115.1. Classification (NCBI taxonomy): domain Eukaryota; kingdom Metazoa; phylum Chordata; class Actinopteri; family Ambassidae; genus Ambassis; species Ambassis agassizii. The sequence goes on from JAVQJX010094441.1 coordinate 10,164, forward strand.
CGGAGCTCCTGCACACATAAAACCAGCAGGTAGCTGACGGGTCCTACCCTCAGTCAGGCCCATGTGGATGCTCCAGTAGTTCTGCAGACACTGCAGCTCCTTCTTCATGGCTCTCTTGCAGCGGCAGTCGTAGAGCGGCGAGTCCTGCAGCACCTCCAGCGCCCCCTGGCACTCTTTGGAGGCCAGCATGGCGCTGCGCTCCTTGTCCCCGCCGGACAGGCACTGGCGCATGATCCGGTAGCGCGAGCTGCACTGGCTGTTCTGGTTGCAGAGCTCGGAGGCTCGGACGCAGTCCAGAGGTTCCCTCCATCCGGGGGGGCCGGGCTCCGAGTCACACACACACACATCTGCAGGAGAAAGATCAGCGTGGTGAGTCAGACGGACACGTGAGTGTGTGTTTACACAGCAGGAGAAGAGCACACATCAACACACACCTCAACACACACCTCAACACACACACACACACAACTCAACACACACACACATCAACACACACAAACTCAACACACACACACACACACACACACACACACACAACTCAACACACACACAACAACACACATCAACACACACACAAAA
>JAVQJX010094444.1:0-15864 GCA_036025115.1 Ambassis agassizii
TGCACGGTGCACTCTGACTGAGACTGAAAGCGTTCATGTCAAGGGACGCCCCGACAAAGTCATTCATAGCAAAATTGCGGGCCACACGAACATTAATTTTTCATATTAAGGTGAGGGCCACAAACTATCGTCCCACGGGCCGCAAGTTTGAGACCCCTGGTTTAGATGATCATTGATCAGGGCAGCTGGAAATCCAGCCATAACAGCTAACAATTATAAATGCTGATAGAAATGTTGAAGTGGAGGATCAAAAACGTTTAATATAATATATAACTTGCAGCAGTTTGTACTTTTAATAAGTAACATCTAGGGTCTGGGAGCATCATCACAGAGCAACAGTCTGTTTGCTAAGATGCTTCATCAAACAGAGTTGGAGGTCTTAGTAATAAAATAACAAAAGCATTACCAAGTTGATTATCTTGTAAGTAATATCAGACTAATGTAGAGATGAACGGTCTTAAACTGGCTGCTGAAACTCCTTGTACAATTAGCTACAAAGTTCACCTCATTTTAAGGAAGTTAACTATGTTAGCTTGGCCGGAACATCAGGATGTCTGAGTCCATGTCTGTGAGGGAGGGACCAGGACTGAAAGGGACCAATCGTAAGAAGGACAAGGCACACCCCTTAACCCCCCGGTCCCACCTCCAAAATGTCAAAAGTGTTTTCTCTGCGCGAGCAGAGCTTCACCTCGCGAGCAGAAAGAGAGAGAGAGAGAGCGCACAGGTGGAGTTCTGCGCGCTCTGATTTTTAGATTGTGCGCGGACTTCATATCTCTGTGTGTGAGACAGTTAGATTGTGCGCGCGAAGTTAATATCTACGCGTGTGAGACAGTGTCATTATATCGTGGGTGTGTTACTGCGCCCCCTAGACTTATGGCTTAAATCTGACGCCATACTAACTGTCCCCCTGTGGGAGGGACTGTGAAAACTTACATTAGAGATCTAAGAGTCCTTTGATAATTCCCTGATAATTCCCATAACACCCTGTGTGTGTGGCTATCAGTGCCAGGTAGGTCTAACAGCTGTCTAACCACTATGAGACTGAAGGGGGCGCTGTGCTGGAGCTGGCTGACGACTCATCGTTATGATAGATAGATAGATAGATAGATAGATAGATAGATACTTTATTGATCCCGAGGGAAATTCAAGCATCCAGTAGCATATACACACATTAAAAAGGTTAGTACTTGACATCAGGGGTTAGTACTTAAGTATAACTAGACTAATTCAAATTAAATAGAGGCAAAGGTAGATACAGAAGACAACATGGTAAAAGCTGTTGTACACACATTGTAATGTCTACTCAGCTAGATTTGCTATGACACAGAAACACACTCTGAGTTGGACCGAGCAAGAGTCGTTATTATGGTCTATGTACATGTATACTGTACAGGTAAGTATGTACATATATGGACAGTAGTGATCAAACTGTGATCATGTGATCTGGAGTGAAACTTCCTGGGAATGGAGGGAAGTACAGAGCTGTAAGCAGATGAAAGATTATGTCTAAGGCCTCCTCCTCTTTCAAACCACCTGTCCTCTCTGTCCAAAATGTGGACATTTTTGTCCTCAAAGGAGTGTCCTGTGGAGGTGGCTCTCCTGTGTTGAGCCATTCTTCTGTGAAGTGGTTGATTGGTTTCCTCTCTGTACAGATCAGATCATTCAGGTTAGATGATGTCTGATCGATGATGAATAATGTGGTGGATAAACCGCTCAAAGCAAGTAGCCCATTTTGACGTTATAATTTTGGGCTACTTTTCACCAAAGAAAGTGGAAAAAAATTATAATTTTTTAATAGATAGATAGATAGATACTTTATATATAAGTATATAATATTTTTTTTCGTGAATTTTTTTCATGAAAAAAACGTAATTTTTTGTGAAAAATAGTAATGTCTCTGTGAAAAAAAAATCATAATTGTAATTTTTTTATTTTATATTTTATTTTTTATAAAAATATTTTTGCTTTCTTATGATAAATTAACTTATTCAGTGCAAAAAAAACATAGTTCAGGATGTCCCAGAATTGGCCGAGACAACAGGTCCGTGACTGTAGTTTTTGAAAACAACAAAATAATTTTTTGTGAAGAAAAATCATAATTGTAAATATTTTTTCATACTTTCCTATCATAAATCAACTTACTTGATTTATGACTCTAAAAATATATAATCCATATTATGTTAACATTATGTAGGCTTGAATCACATTGATTTCTGATAGTAAAGCATGAAAAAGCTTCTGGATGTCGCTGAGTGTCAGCGCCTCACGATGGCCACTTTGTGAATAACACTCCATTAATGTTTCACTTTATATGTTTTAAAAAAAAGAATCGAATCAGATGTTTCTGTTCCATCTGCAGAACTTTAACCACAGAGGTCAAAGGTCGCCGACACACACGGTCAATGACCGCGGCTGTGTTTACAGAGCACGAATCAGCCAATCAGAGGAGAGGACGCTCACACTGTGCGACTGCTCCTTCCTCTTCGTCTTCGTCTTCTCCTGGTGTCTGAGGATGCACACCAAAGTGAGCTCATGGTGAGTTTCATTCTGATTATCTGTTATTGAACTCTGATCAGATTCTGTCTGATTCATGTTTATGTGATTTGTTTATTAATGATCAAACTTTTCACTGTTTTTCACATTAACAGTCAGACTCGTTTCTGCTGTTTTCTCGTCTTTTTTTCTCGTCTCGGTTTTTTCTTCAGATATTTTAAACAGAATGATCAGAAACTTTGTCCTGGTGTCAGCTGATCGTTCTGCCCGTCGCTCTTTGACCGGCTGTTAAACTCACATTTTTACTGTTTCTTCGGCTCGCTTTCTTCTTTTTGCTGCTTTCAGCTCATGTCTGTTAATCATCAGCAGCTCCTGATCTGCAGTGTCACAATACTTTATTTATTTTAATGAGAAAAAAAGCAGATTTTTTTTTATTTTTCTTCTATTAATTAATTAAACTATGTATCAGATTAATTAAACTTTTTAATGGAACAGTGAGCGCCCTCTGGTGGTGAACCTGTTTGTGTGTTTACTCTGCACTTCCTGTCAGCTGCTGCTCCTTCGAGGACTACAAACTGACCACTGAGTGGCTGCTGAACCAGACGAGCCACCGGCCGAAGGTGGCGGTGATCTGCGGCTCCGGGTTCGGCCTGCTGGCTGACGGAGCTGCCAACAAACAGACGTTCAGGTACCAGGACATCCCCAACTTCCCCGTCAGCACAGGTGAGTCGGCTCCGCCCATCTGACTCCGTCTGCCTCGGGTGAAATCTGCCTCTCTCTCATGTTGTGTTTTGTTGGTTGCCGTGGTAACCTCTGTGGTCCATCAGTGGAGGGTCACGAGGGCCGCCTGGTGTTCGGGCTGATCGAGGACACTCCCTGTGTCTTCATGCAGGGACACTTCCACCTGTATGAAGGTTACTCGCTCTGTCAGGTGAGTCTGGATGACGTCCTCTAAGACAAACACACAAAAGGCCTCTGATTACTGTGTCTCCACTCAAAAGATAAAAACAGAAGAAAAACAGGAACTTCTCTAAAATCATATATTAACAACAAATCACCACAGAGTCAGAGATATTTACAAACCTCGCTCCTCATAGACTCCCATGTTAAAATGTCCAACTTGTCCAGCCAAACCAAACTTTCTTTGTCTCCGTCTGCTGGCCCCGCCCACTTCCTGTCACCAGACAGGGACATCTTAATAATTTAGATCAGTTTGAATAACAAACAAACATACAAACATGAACATCTCACCTCGTTCGGTTCATGATGTATTCACAGAGCGTCCCTGCTTCATGTTGTCCTCTGTCCGTCCGTCTGTCTGTCTCAGGTGACGTTCCCCGTGAGGATCTTTAAGCTGATGGGGGTGGAGTCTATGCTGGTGACTAACGCCTCTGGAGGAATCTGTCCGGACTTTAAGGTGGGAGACATCATGATCATCAAAGACCACATCAACCTGCCGGGGTTCGCCGGACAACACCCGCTGTGTGGACCCAACGACGAGCGGTGAGACGCCACGTCAAGGCCGCTGTGGTCGGACAGTCTGTGGACACGCCGTGTCTCTGTCCGCAGGTTTGGGATCCGGTTCCCCTGCATGTCCGACGCACACAGTAAGGATCTGAGGACTCTGGTGCTGGAGGTCGGCGTCGAGCTCAGCTGCAGCGACTTCATCAGGGAGGGCGTGTACTGCATGGTGAGCGGGCCCAACTTCGAGACCATCGCTGAGGCCAGGATGCTGCAGGTGCTGGGCTGCGACTCTGTGGGTAAGACAGCACCAAAGACAGGCAGAAGGACACGTGGACATGAGACAAGCACGTGACGTCCTCCTGTGTGCTCTCAGGTATGAGCATGGTGCCCGAGGTGACGGTGGCCAAACACTGCGGACTCAGAGTTCTCGGATTGTCGCTCATCACAAACAAGGTGAGTTAACAGGACGAGCTCAGACGAGGCGCGGCGTTACCGTGGCGTTACCGCGGCTTCACCGTCCGCACTGTGCTCCGCCGCAGGTGTCTCTGGACTACAGCCGCGAGGAGAAGGTGAACCACGAGGAGGTTCTGGAGATCTGCAAGATGAGGGCCGAAGTTCTGCAGAAAATCGTCACCAAGCTGATCAGCCGCTGCCAGCAGCAGAGCATCAACACACACTGAGAGGAGAGGGGTCACATGACTCAACCAGGAAACAGACCACGAGGTCTGTGAACACACCGTGAGCCTCACTGTCCTTTCACAATAAAACCCTCATAAATCAGAGTTCAAGTCAATCGTTATTATTTTAATCATTATTTCAAAAAACATGTTTTACACTGAGCATGTGCAGACAGTCACATGACAGTGCTGCCTCATTAGTCCATCATCTAAACTACTTCCTGATCCAAAACCACATCGGGGGCGTGTCCAGTGCTTACAGTGATCTGATTGGTGGCTGTGGTCCAATGAGGAGCGCGTTAGGATCCCTTAGTGCCCCTGATCATGGCCTCCATCATCTTCCACTGCTCCGGAGTCACCTGAAACACAGAACGGGTTCAGACGCTGCTGGTCGGGTTCGTCTGAACTCTGAGTGTCTCTGAGTGACGCTCACCCTGCGCAGATCGTTAAACTCTCCCGCCATCGACACGTACTCCCCCCCGTCAAACCGCACCACCTGAAAAAAAGCAACACAGACCTGCTGAACTCTGAAACAAAGACGCGCTCTGAGCTCTGGATCGTTTCAGACTCACGGCTCCAGACATCCAGGTGGAGAAGTCGCTGCTCATGTAAGCTGCCAGGTTTGCGATCTCAGCCGGCGTTCCGAGTCGGCCCGTCGGGATGCGGCCGATCATTCCCTTCTCGAAGGCTCCGGTCGGGTCCAGACGGCTGAACGCTCCCTGAACCACCACAAACAAACAAACAAAGACACAAACATAAACACCAAAAACAGCATCGTGAGCCGCTGTGGTCAGGTGACTGCTACCTTTGTTTTGATTGGTCCTGGCTGGATGATGTTGAACCTGTGGCCGTAACGTCCCCACTCTGCAGCCAGAGACCTGACACACGGGTGGACACACGGTTACCGTGGCAACCACCTGATCTGACAACATCAGCCTGTATTTTGTGCAGATTAACGCTCTAAATCATGGAGGAGGTTGAAGGTCAGACTGACTTGTACAGAGCTTCCACTCCGGCCTTCGCAGACGCACTCGGAACCACAAAGCCAGAACCAGACTCGGCGTAGATGGTGGTGATCGCCAGGAAGGACGCGCCTGAACAAACACAAACACAAACACAAACCCTCTGTGACTCTGCTCTCTGACGCAGTGTGAACACTGTTCCTGGATCTGGACCTCGGACCTTTCTGCTTCTGGATCAGCCGTTTTCCCAGCTCCAAGGTGACGAACGCCGTCCCGTTCAGGACGATGTCGGTGACGGCTTTCCAGGCGTTTGGCGAGAGACGCTCTGACGGACAGACGAAGTTTCCTGCCGCATTGTTGATGATCACCTGGACCAATCAGGAGACAGCAGACTGTGAAGAGCTGCAGAAACCTTCCGAGTGTTAGACGCTGCTGCTCAGAGACAAGTTTCAGGATTTTGGATTCACAGGAAGTGATTCTGATCTGTGTTCAGATGAATCTGGCTGAAGGTTCAGGTGAGGTTTGGGTGTCAGAAGCAGGTTCAGGTTCTGGTTCTGGGGAGCAGCTACAGAAAGACGAGTGTGTGATGGTGTGTGTAGTTACATCAGGCAGTCCGGTCAGAGACTCCATCTGGTCCACGCACTGAGACACAGCCTGAGGATCTCTGACGTCACACTGGACCGCATGGACCTGAGGACAGAGAGGGACAGAGAGGGGGGGTCAGGGGACAGGTGGGTCCGGGTCAGACCGGGTCAGACCGGTTCTGGTTGGTCACCTTGTTTCCCGTCTGGCTGCTGATCTCCTCAGCCGTCTGCTGCAGGACGTCCAGCTTCCTGACACACAAAGAGACAAAGTCAGGATTTTATTAAAACAAAAAGGAGGGCGGACGAGGAGCCGCCATGTGACCTCTGACCTCTGACCTGCTGGCGATGACGCACTGGGCTCCCAGCTGTGACAGCGTGGTGGTCATGGCGCGGCCCAGACCCGTCCCCCCACCTGTGATGAAGGCCACTCTGTTGCTGAAGCTTCCTGCTGGCAGCATGACGCCTTCAGCCGGCGGGAAGAACGCCGCCTGAGCGGGACCAGACTGCAGCTCCGAGGACCTGTGGAACCATGACTGACACGAGACACACGATCAATACCACCAGAGGCACTCAGAACCTGATCAACAGTCAGAGCGTCCACATATCTGCTCCAATAAATCATCAATACATGTGCTGATTATTTTCTCAAACAGTGGATCAATACATTCAGACACATCAATAGATATATCAATAAATTCTAATAATAACTCATCAAGAATTGCAGATGTATTGATAACTCAGCTGCTGAAACTTTGATCATTGTAATCAGTGCTCGTGCACCAGTTGCTGCCTGTGCGCATGCACGCGAAAGGGGGCGTGAAAACTAGGGCAAAGTTCAAACATTTGTGGATTCATTTTTATTATTTATTTTGCACGAGCTGTAACAATAATAAACTCGTTCACACCCTCTGAGTCCGCACGCAGAGTGATTATCGATAACAGATCGATTAAACATTTTTTTCACCTGCGCCTCTTTCACGTTGAAGCGGCAGATTAAAACATGTGAACGTGCACAAACTGTTTTTAGTGTAAAAATATTTTTCTTTATTTTCTTACCCGCAGAACTGAAGTCCGTGCTGCTCCCAAAAACTCCACTTTTCTCCAAAACAGACTGACCGCCATCTTGCTCTGAGTCTGATGACGTTTGAGTGGATCATACAAAAATAGAGGAGAGAGATATAGAGAGAGGGGGCGAAACAAAGAGAAATATTTCACCTAAATTCACTTCATATTATATTATATGACATAATATGATTAAGTAAACAAGTAAATAGATGACTTACAACTTTACTGACATTTTACAAATCACATATGTTTCTAATACACTGAAAAACAGAACTTGCGCTCTCCCGTTAACACCCCTCCTCTAATGGTTTGGTCCAAATACAGCCATGATCACATGTTGCCGTAATGTTCCTAAAAGTTCATCGCTTAAAAAAACGTCCGCTTTTACTCTCCGCAAACAAATGTCACATATCAGTGGGTTGACATCAGATCACTTTGTTATTGATAACTTATCGATCACTGATCTGACAATCAATCTGAGGCGGTGTGCGACAGGACTCTTGTGAAGTTCTTCCTGTTTGTTCGCACAGTTACGGTAACAGTCCGGTATGGTCCGACGGGCGGAACACAGCGTGAGTTCATAAAGGTGCTGCTGATCGATCAGCAGTGGGCTGATCAGTGATTATCGATGACAGATGGAGGACCGAGTCTCTGGACCAGGACTGATTCTGGTTTTCAGCGGGAAGCGGAAGTCCGGGAAGGATTATGTGACTGACCTCATCCAGACGCGGTAAATTCTCATCCTGTCTGTAACCTTACTGTTGTGACGTCAGCTAGCAGCTCTACCTGCCTCTGACGTCAGAGGGACTCGCGTCTCACCTGTTCGCTCCTCCTCTGTAGTTTGGGCTCGCGGGTCTGCTGCGTCCTGCGCCTGTCTGGACCCCTGAAGCAGCAGTACGCTCAGGTGAGACACCTCCTGCTCATCATGCGCGTGCGCATCCTGTTACCATGGTTACCGAGTTCTGCTGGTCCTGCAGGAGCACAGTCTGGACCTGGACCAGCTGCTGGGTCCTGGTCCTTATAAGGAGCAGTACCGGGCCGACATGATTCGATGGGGTGAAACTCGACGGAACCAGGACCCCGGATTCTTCTGTCGCTTAGCAACCAGAGGAGCCCGGAAGCCGGTGTGGGTACGTCAGTGATGCTGTGCTCCTTCTTTGATCCCACAGTGAAAAAAGTCTGAAATATCCATGAAATGCCATCAAAACATCCACACAAGCTGCGCTTTAGCGCCCCCTGCTGTCTCGGAGCAATGTTACAACACACTACTACTAAAAATACTTTATTCAGTAATCATTTAAAACACCCACACAGAGTAATATCAACATCATTTAAAAGACCTGCTGGCTGCTTTCCTCCACAAACCAGCATCTGCCTGCAATACATACAAATCAGGTGAACAACAATCAAACGGCTTCAGCTGCTCTGAACAGCAGCCATCAAAACATCCCCAAAAACAGAGACAGAGAGGCTCAGAGCACCAAACACCGAGGGAGGACTCTGAGATGTGTAACAGCTCAGTCAGAGATTATTTTTAATGAACAATAACACGTCTTTTTAATCATCATCAGTACAAATGATTAATTAATGTTTCCATCCAACAAAGGATCATTCAAATTACACATTCAACATACAGTCATCATATGAGACTCACACATGGCGTCTCTCTCCTCCATGATGACATGAAGCTGCTCCGGATGGCGGTCATTCTGCGGGGTCGCTCAGTTTCCACGTCCTCACAGGAAGACAGCAACGAGCACCAATGAGAAAACAGGATAAAATATTTGCTGCATGTGGACAGCTACTATCAGCAGATAGATAATATTACTTATAATAATTAGTTTTTTGCAGAGGATCACTTTTTGGCACAACAGGAAGTAACGTTGCTACAGGTACCAAGCCAACCAATCACAGGGCTGCTGGCAGTGGTGTAGTTGGAGTTTAGGAACAAACGTCACCGAAGCTTTGTCCATTATCTTTACAGTCAGTGGGGTCACCTGATAAAAAGCTGCTCTGTGATTCGCCAGGTGGTGAGTGACGCGCGGCGCCTCTCCGACCTGCAGTGGTTCTGGACCGAGTTTCCTCAACAGACTCAAAGTGTCAGAGTTCAAAGTTCTGAGAAGACCCGGACAGAGAGGGGGTGGAGCTTCACCGCAGGTCTGTCCACCCGTCTCAGGTCTCAGGTGTGTGTGTGTCCGTCCCTCCACCTGTATTCTCAGTTGTGTGTTTGTGTGTCTCGGTCTCTCAGGTGTGGATGATGCGGAGTCTGAGTGTGGGCTGGACAGCGGCGTTGAATTTGATTGGATCATCACCAACGATGCTGACGCTCCCTCATTGGACGAGCAGCTGCAGCCGATCCTGACGCTGGCCCTGAAAGCAGCTTCATCATCCATCAATAATCCTATTGATCAGAGCTGAATGCTGATGTTCAGTATGACTGTGGAACAACTGATTGACAGGTGGAGCAGAAGTGATGCATCTATGACATCATCACGGGGAGCAAAGGCTGATGGGAGATTGAGTGTCAAACACATCAACGCTGCTGTAAACTTCTTGCAGTTTGTGAAATCTGGATTTTAGCTGCAGTTTGCAGGAAGTGACCAGCAGGTGGCGCCACATGTTTAACTGCTGCTGCCTTTGAGCATGAAAAATGAGACTTATTCCGAGTTTACATGAACAGACAGAAGTGTTTTGTAGTAAATTAAAAAAATAAAAAATATATTTCTGAGTTTCCCTGAAGCACAATCAAATGCATCTAAACAAACTGAGAACAGGAAGTGATGTGAAAATGACTTTAAAAATACGACATATGAAGACACAAAGTCGACATTTACAGTGCCTTGTGAAAGTATTCGGCCCCCTTGAACCTTGCAACCTTTCGCCACATTTCAGGCTTCAAACATAAAGATTTAAAATTTAAATTTTTAGTCAAGAATCAACAACAAGTTGGACACAATCGTGAAGTGGAACGAAAATTATTGGATAATTTAAACTTTTACAACAAATAAAAAACTGAAAAGTGGGGCGTGCAATATTATTCGGCCCCTTTGCATTAATACTTTGTAGCGCCACCTTTTGCTCCAGCTACAGCTGCAAGTCGATTGGGGTATGTTTCTATCAGCTTTACACATCGAGAGACTGAAACTCTTGCCCATTCTTCCTTGCAAAACAGCTCGAGCTCAGTGAGGTTGGATGGAGAGCATTTGTGAACAGCAGTCTTCAGCTCTATCCACAGATTCTCGATTGGATTCAGGTCTGGACTTTGACTTGGCCATTCTAACACCTGGATATGTTTCTTTGTGAACCATTCCATTGTAGATTTGGCTTTATGTTTTGGATCATTGTCCTGTTGGAAGATAAATCTCCATCCCAGTCTCAGGTCTTGTGCAAGACTCCAACAGGTTTTCTTCCAGAATGGTCCTGTATTTGGCTCCATCCATCTTCCCGTCAATTTTAACCAACCTCCCTGTCCCTGCTGAAGAAAAGCAGGCCCAAACCATGAACGAAATTTATTGGATAATTTAAACCTTTTCAACAAATAAAAAACTGAAAAGTGGGGCGTGCAGTATTATTCGGCCCCTTTACTTTGCTCGGTGGGAGGTTCCCTAACGCTCTGACAGTCGCCATGTTTGCAACGTCACAGTCCAATAAACTGCCAAATAAGGAGAAAGAGGCGGAGTCAGAGTGGAGCTGAGGTGGGCGGGAAACGTGAAGCTCATGCTGTGATACGTCAACCGCCTGTCAGTCAAAGCGGTAACGCCCATAATTATGTGTAATTTTAAATCGGAATATAATTAAAACGAGTGAGTTATAAAAAAAGTCACCCCCCTACAGTTGACACTAGAATAAAATCTATCAGTTGAGACCAGAATTGTGTTTTGTACCAGGCTGTAAACATGTTTATTTATGCTGTGAAGTTGGCGATTTTAACATGGGAGTCTATGGGAAATGACTCGCTTTTGGAGCCAGCCCCCAGCGGTTGCGGTGTGAATTACCTGTTTTAGCACTTCCGCATGGGCTTCAAGTCTGAGACCCTGAGGTTGCCGCTTGGGCTTAACATGTCTGTGTGCCAGGAACCTGGTACTGCGCATGCTGCTTTTTGGCATAACATTCTGCCACACCTAAATGGAATGAAGCCACCATTAATGTTATTACACCTGTGCTGTTCTAGCAGTGACACATTAAAATGTTTGATGTTAGAAAGTCTATGGGAGAGGACTTGTGAAAAAAAGCAAACAAAGCATGGGCATGCTCTGTTGGCCTGCAGGGAATTGTTAGGCAACTGGTAAGCTCAGCTTGTCAGCTGGTGTGACCCATTACCCCAAACAATGACTATGCATTTTTAATGAATACTTCAGGTGATCAGGTGGATATTTAGTCTAACAAGGACTTACATAGTGGATATCTACTGTATATTTAACGTCACTGTGCTCATTGTGGCCAGGCAGACAGTTATTTGTTGATGTAATGAGAGTTCACTACACACTATCAAAGACGTTAAAATGGCAGCTGGTAAGTGTTTACTTTAGAAACCAAAAAACTGATTTTTTTTTCTTCAATTGGCCTGATTTTCTTCAGTTTTCAGAATGATCTTTGCAGGTTGCCCTGACCTGCTCAGAAGACAGCACTTTCACTGTTTCACCACACAATGTTTACCTTCAGACGTGAGGTGACATATTTAGTCTGAACTAAAAATAGAAGCTGAGTCTAAATGATTTGTCCAGCTGAGGCCAAACTGGGATTGCCTGACATTTCAAAGACAAGTACCCAGTGGCTTGCTCTGATTTCCCTAGAGGATCTCTTAAGGGGCTAATTTACGTGATGGCTACGTGTATAGGATGCAGCCAATCACAGCTGTGATAAAGAAAGTTGCAATTGAAAATGTACCCAGACATGACTGGAATAGAGAAGCCACTGTTGCCAGGCACCCAGAATAAGATCTCCTAGCAACAGCAACAGCTGCTTTTGGGAGCTCTGTTGAGTGTGTGCCTATCCTAGGCAGGTTGCTCGCTGCTGCAGCAGCCTGGGGAAGGCCAGAACGCTCAGGAGGTTGTTTCTTACCTATTACACATCACTGAACTGTGACCAAAGAAGAGAAAAATTCAACGACAGACCACTTGACCGAAATGAAAGTCATAAGTGTGCACAGCAGGATTTATAAATCATGATAAAATGTCCTGTCTGATGAGTACACAGTCTCCTTTTTATTAGGATGGCAGACAGAGATTATGAGCCTGTCACCCTCATTCAATTATGTGTCTGCAGCAGTCTGACCTTTGTCACAATGATAGGAGGTGCACTTGTGTCTGGCTTTCATCTGGATTGACTTGACAAAAATAATGTGTCCTCTTATAGACAAGACGTCTGCAAGATAATTTCTCACATAAGATGTTCAGTAATTATATATCTATTGTATCCTGTGTTATTTAAGTAGATGCCACTGTTTTATGGATTATTTGACAGAGTTCATTGTAGCATGAACAATTTACCAGTCAATCTGTTTATACTTAAAGGAAAGCTGACTGATATGAACATGTTTAATATGTTACAGGCCTGATGGGGAAGATCCTTGATTCCATATCTGCAGCTGGATTTGAAATCTCAGCCCTTCAGATGGTATACATTACTCTCCTTTCTTTGTGCTATAGTTTTGTAAAGCCTGTCAGATCCCTTGATATCCTTTCACTTATATTCCCATATATATGAGCCTCACTGATGTAATATGTTCAGTGTATTGGTTTTCTCTGATTTCCCTGATGTTGTAATTCAGCTCAGGGTCAGTGACCCCTCACAGTCCACTCATTATATCTCAATAGAGGTGATGCTGCAGGACACGATAAATCAATGTTTCATCACTGTAGCACATGCAGAGCATGTTGTGCATCAGTGGGAAACAAAATAAGTATTTTGTATTTATGTGAATGTACATCCTCTGTGTTTTATAATACATTAGTCACTATCTTCATACCTTTTTGTTTGATAAAGAAATACTTTTTTCCATATTTAATTTTCTCTGGTAAAATAGTGTTTTGGTTCTGCAGTTCAACGTTGATCGGGCAAACGCAGAAGAATTCTATGAAGTTTACAAAGGTGTTGTTCCAGAATATCCTGTGAGTATAAACACTACATTTTACTACATTGTCATAACAGTATTTTCATCTTTGTAGCTTTGTGTCAATAGTCAAATGTCTGAAACATTGAATATTTCAGTGCTATTCATTCTTACAGATTTGAATGTATTTTCATCCCCTCCCTGCAGAGTATGGTGACAGAGCTGTGTTCTGGACCCTGCATGGTTCTAGAAATCCGTGGCACTGACACACCAAAGAGCTTCAGAGAATTCTGTGGGCCGGCAGACCCAGTGAGTATTTCCTCATCATATTCATTACTACTGTAGAAGGCTGCTCAGCAAGTAAAATGCCAAAAAAATTGTTTTTAATGCAATGGAAATCTATATGCACTAAATATCCACCCATCCACCTACTTATTGCGGATTGGAGTTTGCCACAGAAAATCCCACCCTCACACGTATTATACCCAGCTAGCCTAAAGTAAAGCAACAGCTCTGCAATAAATCTTACCGTTAGAAAATTTCGACCAGAACTTGGTGAGTAAACGTAAAAAAAAATGCCAAAAAAGGCAATGTGCCATACTGCTTAATTGTAGTTTATAAGTTCAATTCAGCCATTCCATAGCACTCCCTTTGTATAGTATTCCTGCTTATTCTTGTGTGCCCTGTGATTATGATGTCTGGGATCCATCTGCTGTGAAGTAATTCAGGGTTTGTAGCTAGCAACCTCAGTGTGTCTGTTTTATTTGAAATCGGCTTTGTGTTTGGTTTTACTTATTGGTACAAAGATTACCACATGAGAAATAAACTGAATCTGTCTGTATAAACATACAAGGATTTCGTACTACCTAATGAATCTCATTATTTCTGATGCAGACTTTGTGTTACATTGTGTAAGCAGGCATCAGTCCTTCAGGCCATAGCCAAAATCTTACTGACACTGCAGCCACAGAGCAGGGAAATTATTAGTTAATTAGCTAATGATTTCCAGGTCACATGACACCACACCACTGCTCATTGATGGCAAAATAATTAAGTCTTGGCAGGTGTCCTTTTTTGGTTCTGCTGTGGGTTCTCCCCCCCATCAAATTAATTCAGATTTTCTTAACTGTATTTTTCCCCAAATATTAAACAGAAATGCTTATGACTCTTCATGCACTACTACTACTACTACTACTACCACCACTAATAAAGAATATGAGTTTTTAGATCATTTCTAGATTAAGCTAGTTTTTATCTGTGTATTGGTTGTACACTACCCAGGTCCCTGATCCTTTATTTGGAGTACCAAAGCTGAGGATGTGCTCATTTTTAACAGCATTAGATGCACAGTACATATGTATCATGTTTATTTACACTACATTTCTGAAGCCATATTCCCTCCTTCCAGGACTTGACAACTTATTTGGTTGCTTCAAACTTTACTGAGAGGAGGTCAACCAGTTTCATCACTCCATGACCCCAGACTTACCTCAGTATTATCTGACAATCGTGTAAACACTGCTCCTCTTCAGTTCAGCTGTTTGATCCAGGAGATTAATAGAAAGTCAGAGCAGCCCTCAGTGAAGAAGAAAAATGTTGCAGACTAGAACAGTGCAGATAAGGCAAGCTGATGAGGTCACCATTAGGGCATGTATCAAAGTACAGTACATTTCTTAGTCAAGAACAGTGTGTGTTTTAAAACATTCCAGACAACATTATCAGGCTGACAGACTGGAATACACAAACACTGTAACCCCAGACTGTATGGAGAGGTCAGAGTGTCTATAAATAGGTAAGGGTCACTTTGTGATAAGAATAGACCATTGATTAACAACTCAGGTCTAGTATGAATAAACGCATGACTGTGCAGTTGGATACACTGACCTTTGACACACTTCATCATGGTGCAGTTGATGGCAGATCAATTTCATCCCAGTGTTTTCTTATTACAAAAAGCAATAACATCCGCATATATAGTGCCTTTAACTGGGTATCACATATCATACAGTCAAGGACTGTCATATTCACACCTCCATGACCTCAGCTGCACTCACTCAGTCAAGAGATTGTGCGCTGTCTTGTGGCGTGTCCTGATATCAGAATGGGCAGACACGGTTCTCTGTCAGCCTGCAACCCCCTCAATTAAACTTCATTTAGTATGCATGACTATATATATGTCAGAGAGGGAGACACGGTACTTATGAATTAATAGCATTCATTAATACCGTGTCTCCCTCTCTTCAGCATTGGAAGGATCATCAGGTTACTCTGCTCCAGCCATTTGTGTCGAAAAAGTTAAGCCACCATTACATGAACTCTGGCCAAGTACACTATCAGACTCAAATTAAGCACTGACAGCAGGTGACTTGTGGGACACTCATGACACTCACACTTTTATCATCAAGTAAATCACTGCTTAGTTTCCCATTTTCCGTCATCGTGGTTTTACTCTCCTGTGCCGTGGGGCAAGGTGGTGCCAGCCCCCCCGTGTGCCCCGGGCCCGGGGAGGAAAAACACCATGTCGGCCAATGGGACACTAAGCCGTGATTTTAGTGTTGGTAAAAGTG
>JAVQJX010094452.1:0-19255 GCA_036025115.1 Ambassis agassizii
ATAAGTTATTTTTTCATGCTTTCCTACCTTCCTACCTTTTCCATCTGGAAAAATTGAGAAAATGACCAAAAACAGTGCAGGCCAAAAATAATTAGAATGGTCTGAAGTCATGTTTTTTCAAATCCTGAACTATTGTTTATGTATTGAACAGGGTGATTCATAATAGGAAAGCATGAAAAAATAACTTATATACAGCACGGTATGTCCAGGAAAGTCGAGAAAACAACTTAAAACTGTCCAGCCGCGAACCTGCCGTCTGGGCTGATTTTGGGACATCCCAAACTATTGTCTTTTTTGCGCTGAATAAGTTGATTTGTCATAGCAAAGTATGAAAAAATTACTTATACAGCACAGTATGTCTGGGAAGGTTGAGAAAACAGTGCAGAACCTTCAGGTCCGAGGTCAATTCTTTTCAAAATTCCCAACTATGATTTTGTTTTTGCACGAAAAAACATTGATTCATGAATGGAAAACATGAACAATAACTTAAACATTACAGTTTTTCCAAAAAAGTTGAGAAAATGATTTAAAGCAGTGCACTCAGTCAATTTAAAACGATCATTCAGCTAAGCATTCAAAGCAATTCTTCAGCTGCACCAATCAAACTTACACTTCCTTCAGGAAATTCATTAAAACTATTGTTTAATAATCTGTTTTGAGTGTCATGGCATCCAGACGATACATTCTGTTACATTTTCTAAACATGTTTGGGTTTTGTTGCAATTAATATATTTTCATAAGGCAAGACATATATTAATGTGTCATCTTTGAGAGGAGCTTGCATCATTTTTTAATGTAAAGAGCTTATTCACTGTAGTATATATATTTTACACATTTATAAGTTGAAATAGCTCAGAAAACTACCTAAACAAATATTTATAGATTTCTGCTTGTTCTCTCTTACTGTTTGTATTTTATTCAGTTCAATTGCAGACAAAATGTATAAAAAATAAGAATATAATTAATACATTTCAGCAGGAATAAAAGACTTAAAGTGTCTAATAAGTGTTTTGTTCTGGTTGGTTAACACATCTGGTTCAACTTGTGTAATGTGCTCCTGTGTGTTCCCCTCCCCCTCCTCACAGAGGTCAGGGGTCATGTGGAGAACAGGCTGTTCACTGAGGTGCGAGCTGAAAGTTTGTGTCAATTTAACACTGTCTCCATCTGAGAGCCTGCAGCAGCTGTTCCTTTTCAAATATCAGACACTTAATAGCAAACAGCAGTGATTTGATTCTCAGCCAGACGTTTAAGGTTGTGACACAAATGTCCTTTTTAATAGGAAGCAGATCACAATCAGGCTGCATTCCAGTTCCACTTCATCCTCATTAAAGAACAATCAATAATGATAAGAAACAAATTAGAAACATCCGTAGTAGAAAATAATTCTCTCATGCGAGTTGTGTTCACACTACATTCATATTGGTTACAGAGGACGTATTCACAAGCCTTTTTGAAAGAAAACAAAAACATTGATGAGTTATAATCACATAGCTTTGGAACATAAAAAAATAAAAAGTCAAGTAACATCAAAGAGACGCGTGCTGGCACAATAAAAGTTTCCCATCATGCAACTGTTGTTGAGTCTGTTCACGGGGTGGGCATCATTGGTCTCCACAGAGTTGTGTTGGCGTGCATGCATGCATGTGTGTCCTCCTACATGTGCCCTTTTGTGCTTGAGCCAGAGATCAGTGTGTAGGTGTGTGTGTGTATGTATTCATACATAACATGAAGCAGGAAGCCAACCAGCCCCAAACCTGTTTCTTTTTCAGTCACATTCGGAGGTGTCTGTGTCAAAGGTTTTGTCCTGAACCCTGCAAATTACTGGAGACAGATGAAATGAGAGATTTTAAATAAAGCGGACACTCCACTGATCAACACAAAAGAACCACAGAAATTATCCCTACAATTGAGGGGCTGCATTGAAAATAATCTGTATCACAGCCGCAAGGCTCAGATGAATCCTTCATTCAACTCATTGTATTTTTGTCCTCCAGTAAACACTGGGAACTCCCTAACCTGAACTTTAACAGTGAAGGAGGCAGCTTCTACTATGATGGTTGCTAAGCAACAGAAGCAGCATGTAGTAACAGCTGGTTATGAGAAGAGGAATTCCTTTGGCCTCTGTAGGCTGTGTCCTTTAAAGGGTGAAGCCCCTGAACTGACTTTTTTCTTGGCTCCTACGTTACCCACAATGCAGTGGGTGTTATGCTAGTTCATGCAGCAAGGTCTGATAAGCTCCACACCTCCCTGTCTTTTCCAAACAGGCTTGTTTTTACCCACTTGCAGCTGTGTTCTGGGACTTTGATGTATAAAATCAGTGGAATTGCCCTTTAATTAATCTAAAAACGTTCCATTTAATTTTTACATCTTGTGTGAAATCTGGTGGCCTAAATAAAGGCATAAATTGGTCTCCTCAAGCTAGTCGACGTTCTGAATTATTTGACAGAAGGCTCTGCTGAGGATAAATAACATTCAGAGGATGTGTTTTTGGTAGCTTTCAGCAGTATAAAGTAACGACGACATGTGACGGGCCAGCAGTGACGTCAACGTTTCCTCTGACATCGGTTCACAAAGAGACTACAAGACGAGCTGGACTACAACTGTGTGAGTGTTTTTACAGAGAGGTAAAAAGGGGATTATTAATGCACATGACTAGAACAAATACTTGAACATTGTAAATGCTTGGCGGTGACTTTTGATGGCTTCATTCTTTTAAAAAACAAACAAAAAACAAACATGAGCTCTGGTTCGTGCAAATTTGGTCCTACTAAAGGCAATTCAAGGACAAAACATGTTCCTTCTTTTATGAGGACAATATTACACACTTCCAACAGGAATGGAAACTTTATGAGTCCATAAATAAAATATCTCAGTGATTTACAAAATAATGTGATCATAAGTTTCCCATTCCGCAGACCTGGAGGTGCTCCTGTAAGTCGTACTGACAGCGCAGACATGTGGGGCGTGTAGGTACAATGTATTGCTAACAATCTCAGAGCCCATTTTGCAGATACAACATTCAGCCCGCCCCCACACACACACACACGCACACACACACACATTAAGAAAAGACACAGAAGTGAACATACATTAAAACCACTATTGCCTTGAATAATATGGGTGTGCAGGCGGGTGGGGGCAGAGCGACCCACCCGAACTTCACGTGTCCTTTTAGGCTTTGTGTGGAATCAAGTTCCTCCGCAGTGTCACTCCTGGAAGGCTCTCTGAATGTGTCTGCAGTGTGGTGGAGGTGTTCCTGTGGCAGAACATTTGGATAGTGTGTATGTATTAGTGCGTTAAAGTGACATCCCAGTCCACTGATCCTGTAGCCCTTTTTTTGGGGGAGGGGGGGAGTTAATGTGCACTGTAGGGGGTGTAAGACTCTGGGGTATTGCTCCGTTTTGTTGTGACATGAAGCAAGAAACATCGTTTTTTTTGTTTTTTTGTTTTGTTTTTTTTTTTTAAAAAAAAGCACATTGTGGCCACGACTTCTGGCTCTAACAACACGTTTCACGTTTCAGGCTCAGCACTGTCGGCCATCGAAGGTTAGTCAGGTCGTTTTATAAAACCGTATTGTACAAGGGGTAATATATGCACCATGCTCACACAGATAAAATATTGGAGGCATCCATCTTTTATGTGGAATGGTTGCCATGGTTACAGCAAAGTGAATCACAGTGTTCCTGGGGGTCAACATGCAGGACATTAGCACATTACAGGACACACTAAGTGATGTTGCCCCTGGACACTGATCTAAGGTCAGTGTGTGTGTGTGTGTGTGTGTGTGTGTGTGTGTGTGTGTTTTTTTTAATGACTTTCGGGGATTCTGAACTTAGATCTGTGTCTGAACTCCGACTAACACAATGAATCATACCGAGGGGAGACTACGCAGAACAAACGACGAGGGCGTGGGGGCTGGACCGGGAGAACGACACACAGTCAGGCAGGCAAGCGGACAGACTGACAGACGGACATAGCATAGCTAGGCAAGGACTGCTCTCCTGAATGCGCAGAGAAGCAAAAGTGCAAAGTGGTCATTCTGGAACTATTCACATGGTTTGCCGTTTATCTGCGGTGCATTAAATCACATCCATGTACGGCATATAAAAGGTGTGATGTGTATAGGAAAGAGTGAGAGATGGATAAGTGCTTGCTGATGTGAAGCTCAAACTGAGTTATTAAATTCAAAATGATAAGATCTTTCTGAACATTTTCCTCCATGTTTGCATTGATAACATTGCAATGTTAGTGTTGCATAATGTATGCAGATATATGTACAGTGGAGTGTTTTTATGTGTGCTTGTGTATCGCACATGGCTGTCTATCTATGAAGGTGTGAGTGAGTACTATGTGTGTCTGTCGGGTACATCTCTGGTGTGTTTGTGCACACGTTGCCCTCCTCAGCTACGGCCCTCTTCAGCTGAGCGCTGGTCCGACTTCAGCTTGACGAACTCTTTGGCCACGTCATCGTTGTTGCGCTGGGACAGGATGCGCAGCACCGTCAGGCCTGTCTCATCCATGTGGACACGTCTGCCGAGCGGCAGCCAGCAGGTGACGCTGCCCTTGTTGACTATCTCCTTCACCTGCAGTAAGGCCATGCCCACAGTGCGGTCCTCCCTGGCGAAGCAGTAGTCCTTCACACACACCTGCAGCTCGTAGCTCTCCGGACCGACTTCAGTGCCCAGCGAGCTGGAAGGAAACAAAAAATTACTCTTAATTGCCTCACCATTCTGTGTGAAAGGCGTCATCTACTGAGAGGATACTCACTACTGGAAGCTCTCATTGAACTTTGGTGACCAGCTGTTGTTCTTGGACTTGGTGGCGAATTTCCTTTTCTTGTCACTGAGGTGAGGGCCGATGATGTAGACTTCCACAAAAGGCCTGAAGCCTTGTGCTTTCCATTTCAGGTCATTAGCTGCCACCACTGCAGGGAGAAAGTAGGTGAACAAAGTGAAGTGACAAAGTGAGGACGGCATGAGAAGTCAAGAGGACACCATGTCCTCTGCTTCTTACCTTTGACACTGATCTTGTGTTCTCCGTTTGGTTGTGGTAAAATGTCCACGTTCATGACCACCTCGCCGACCGCATCCACTCCAGACGCTGTGAAGACACACTTGGTTAGCAAGCGACTGGCACCTGTGTGTGTGCTACCACTGGAGTGTGTGTGTATTTTTTGCAGTCCTCGATGTGGCACAGCTGAGATATAGGACTCGAAAAACTGGGATCAGCATTTTGTGAGCTAATTTTAAACATGCAGACACTTTTTAGTGATCATCAGATGAGCAGGACTTAGCTGGCTGAGGCAGCTTCTGTGTCAGTTAATAACGCAGAGAACATGGCACACAGTAATGCAGATTATATTAATCCTCGAAGGGAAATTACATTTTCATTCCTATACATTTGTCATGCATACACATCACACACCACACATGCATAGAGGAGAGGAGGCCTTGCTCAAGGGCACCTCTGCAGTATCTCTCTCAGGAGGTGAACCTGCACCTCTCCAGCTACCAATACACCTCCATGTGTCTTGGTCTGGGGCTCGACCACTTCCCAGCCCAATCCCCTATGGACTGAGCTACTGCTGCCCTAATTTAACCACGAATTCATTATAGACACTATAGACAATGAAAGAGTAAGAAAAAAAACTCTTAAAGTGGGACTCTGGTTCCTGAATATTATTAGCTATCATGAGTTGTATTCATTCTGATCTCAAGTCTTTCACACTCAGTTGTTTTAGACACCATCTTTCTGTCCCTGCTGTATTCAAATAGTCCTTCAGCATGAGTCATACGTTACTCAGCTACTAAAAGCAGCTCAAACAGGAAACTAAAAAGGACGAAAGAGAAGCAGAGGGAGATCAAAGGTGCTTAATGACACTTTGGAGGCGTTTGAGTGCTGGCTGGGGAAGATGCAGATCTTACATAACATGACTGACAGGTACCTTTCTCTGGTGGTGTGTCTTCATTAGCTGTGAACCTGACCCCTTTCCCTCCGTGGACTGAGGAGAGACAGAAGACATTTAGCATTACACAACATGAGATACTGTACATAACTAAATGCAAAGAGCTACTGTAACTCACTGAGGCAGTGAATTAAAACATTCTCTCACAACACTGTAAACATGTTATTTTATTTAATCCAATAATCCCACTTAATTCCCTCATCCATAGTAACAGAAAGAATAAGCAGCAGAGCTCTTTGAAAACAGCTGAAAGCATTTTTGTGTGAGGTTCTTTGAACCTTCCTCATTACTTTGTGTGTGTCATACCCTGAGCGTTCTGTGAGAGGACAAACTTCCTGATGAGTTTGTCAGTGGCCTGTGTGTACAGAGACAGGGCGTAACGCAGAGACTGCAGGTCTGGACTCTTTTCCAGGAATGTTTTCTTCAGGCCTACGCCGCCTGCATGGAAGTATTGCTGTGTAAAACAGACATGAGACGCACATTACAGATAACTGAATGGCTAGCAGACAGAAAGAAGACACAACTAACAGTTGTAATAATAGTAATTGTTAATCATTTCCCTTCACTGACACATTCAGTTTTTTAAAGTTAGCATACGCACAGCATACCTTAATAGTGTCCAGTGCTAGCTCTATCACTGCACACTGTTTAGGACTCAGAGCTTTGGCCTCCTCTCGGCCCATGTGCTCCTGCAGGACAGAACACACAGAGTAGTCAGTATCTGAAATGTAGTGTGCACACTCATTTTTAGGCATTGTTGTTGCTACTGTCCGTTTCCCTCACCTTGAGCTTGGAAAGCTGACCGAGCTCTTTAGCAGCATTGAAGATCATCTGAGTGCCCTGTGAAGGAGAGACGGGCAGACTGGTGATTAGAGAGAGAAGGACAAAAAAAAAAGAAAAAGAAAAGCAGCAGAGTGTGAGTGATGTGAGGGTGAGGATGATCTGCACAGTGGGAGGAGAGTGAAGGGACAATCCTTCCATTCCATGTAGATTTAAGTGAAAAGTAGTACACAATTAGAGCAAACAAGCTATTTCTGCAGTAATTTCCACAGAAGGAGTGGAGTAAGTGCTGGAGTGCACAGGCAGTCAGTCGGCCCTGCAGGGACTCATGTTCTCTCTGGTGTGCTGTGCTGCCATTTCAATCAGAGGAACAAGTGACAAAGACCACAGAGGGTGCTGTTTGGGTTCCTGTTAAAAACAGTGTCTCTTCATGCTTTCAGCGCCTACACATACATACTTACAATAACCTAAGAAAAGAAGACCAATGGGGAAATGGCAGGATAGATGTGTTAATGTACAATCACAGCGATGAAAAAGCACTGCAGAGATGAAGGAAAAAGAGTCAAGACAGGACAGCGAATGTTTGTTTTTAAATGACCTACCGTCTGGTCAGTAAGTGTTGGGAGCACAATAGTTTTTTCCATCGTGTTCATCACTAGTTTCCACAGCTCCTTCAGCACTCTCTTCAGGACGGTCTTCTCACAGATTTTAGCAAACAGCGACAAGCTAGAACACAAAAACACACACAGCATTCTCAGCAGACGGAGACAAATGTAGCTCAAAAACACAGTTTGATCCGGTATTTATCACATTTTAAGTTCCTGCCAAACTCACTTGCTGTCCAGGAAGTCCATGATGGGCTGCAGGACGTTGTCAGCCTCCTGCACCACACTGCCGTTGGCTGGGACCGTCTGACCTTTGACCTGGGCTAAGATGTCCCCCATCTGTCTCACGTTATCCTCAATTTGAGGCTGGAAACTACACAAGGAAGAAGGTGTTTGAAAAATCTGTCGGAGAAACTGGTTTGAGGCAGAAATCAAAGGGACACACACCCACCTGACGGCAAAGATGCGACTGAGGTCGTCCATGACGCTGTTCAGTTTGTTCTGCAGCTCCTTCAGGAAGTCACTGGCCTCCACGTTGAGCTAAAAGATTTGAGTCCAGTGTCATGCCATGTCATCTTACCACAATCACAATAAAGCAATTTGAAACTCACATCTTTGCCTCCCATGGCTTCAAACATCTTCTCCAACTGTACTCTGAGCTGCTGGATGTTATTGATTATGATGCATGGCTGTGGGGAAAAAGAATTATTACACACGCACACACTTATGTTCGTTTATCACCCTTCCCTGTTTGCTCTCTGCTTTTTATTGTAATCAGAGTTAGTCCTCTTCACTTTTTATTGCTTCTTCCTGGTGATGCAGGGCAGGAGAAGCTGGAGTTTTCAGTAATTGCTGCTGCGCTGGGGGCTCCTGGTCTCTCTGGGAGTGCAGCCCACTTTTCTCAGAGCCTATACCACATTCAGCTAAGTACACAGCTTTAATTCACTTTGAACACCGGGACACGGGCACAGCTACTACACTGAAGAATAAAATTAATAAACTCGACCTGCATCCAAGGCAGTTTTAATGACAAAAACTTCTTGCCGTTTTCTTCAAATTTCTGTAAAGCATTACACCTACCACTTTCTCCTTTTTGACATGATTTGGAAAGTCCTTTGCAATGATGTCAGCGTAGGACAGGAGGACATTGCCGATAGTCTAGGAGAACAAAGACAAAGTGCAGAATCACAGTGAGAGGTCTGATACAATGGAGACATTCTGTCAGAGCATCAGGAGGTGAAAGTCACCTTGGCGAATCTCTTCATGTAGTTGCCAACAATCTGGGGGTCAGGACACTCCAGTTTGCGGATGATTTCAAAGCTCTGATTGAGCTGAGAGAACACGTCCACTACGGAGCAGGAGAACAAAGCGTGCTCTGACGTGACCTGGAACTGCAGAGCGAGAAGAAAGAACAGGACCACAAGGAAAATCAGAAGAGGGAGCTTTGTGCTGCTGTTACAACACAGTGATCTGAGCATGACGAACACTGACAGCGAGGAGTTCGGTTCCCCCTGAGGGGTACACCCATGAGAGAAGTTCACAATGCTGTAACACATCAGGGACAATGAAACCAACCTCTCTGCCTGAAATCAAAGTGATACCTCTGGATCAGAGTGATCAGAGCGTTATGATGGGGAACAGGCCCCTCATTAACAGCCCGGCCATTAGCCCAGAACTGAATAGTGTTACAGTATGCTATTGAGCCGGGGCACTGCTGTTTCGCTGACACAGGGAAGCAGAAGCTGCCTCGGGCGACAGTAATTGGACCCAAAGGATTGCTGACATATGAGCAGGGAGAATCTTCAGCTGCTGTGTATCGACCTTTTTACTATGTGGATATGCAGGCGTGAGAGTGTGAGAAGCTGCGTGTGCATGTACATCGACTGTTCGCTGTAGCATCTGTTCCAGTAAAGTTTTCTCACTTGCATTTGGTATTGAATCATTATTGATTGCCTCGAGGCCCTCAGCCTGCTCTTCTCAGCTCAGAATATGCTGAGTCGGAGGGATGACGTGCTTTAAATTTGCATCAGAAATGCATTCATTCTTTTTTTTATGGGGGGGGGTGCTGTAGGTAGCTACAATATTTAACATTTTATAATGAATTCAGTTGCTGTCTCAGCAGAATATGATTGTTGAATTTTACTTTAGTGTCACACGATTGCCTCTTTCTTTTTTTCTCTCAGGCTCACTTATCCACATTTGATGTCTTTAAATAGGAATTTTGTCCCAAACAAAAAGCTGTGAAAACAGTTACCCCGTCTTTTTTGTCTCTCTCCAGGGCTCCATGGAGAAAATCTCTGGACACTTCCTCATTCTCGTCCAACCACATGATGACAAATGGTTCGAACCAGCTGGACAGCAGAGAATGAAGGCGTAAATCTTTGTTTCAGAGCGGTGGATGTGTCAGGACAGGTGTGCAGATACTCACGCTGGATATTCAGGTACGTGCTTCTGGAAAGTGGGCAGCTCCTTGCAGTACTCGTTGTAGAGCCACTTTACCTTGAAGTGCAAATTCATATAATCGGCACTTTTACACAGGCGGTGCTTCTCATGTTCTGAATATGAAAAGAAAAAGAAAGAATGAGACACAATGCACACCCTGTTTTTTACATAAATAATTCACACCATAAAAAAATATCCACACACATTAGATGTCTGGTTTATATGCAGTTCTTCTCATCTCACTGTTACGATATAAAAACATACCCTCCATCGCATATTTCATATCTTGTGCAAACATGTTCCACATGACCTCAGCGCTGATCTTGCCCACATTGAGTTCCTGGGGAAACCTGCAGGAGACATCAGAGTGCTGAGCTCTGTATCCACTCAGAGCACTGTATTATTTAAGAGAATAACTCAGCTCATTGTTACATAACTCCATCAGTGCCTCCTCTGCATGATTGCAGCTAGCAAAAATAGAAATTACACCACAGCTTAAACAAATGACCAAATAAAGGATCCTCTTTGCTTTATTAAAGTGATGCAGTGTCTTCATATAAGTTATAATAAGCCCCTCCTATTTTTAAGATGTTACATAAAGCCTCTTCCGAACTTCTGACAGAGCCATTTTGTGATACATATGAGAAATCAGGCCCATGTTATGGGCTCAAACTCACTGATTAAGGCATGGAGTGTATGAGTTTTTGTCCTCCTCTATGATGGAGACGATGAGGGTGATGAGTTTTGACCAGAAGTCCAGGTTTTTGATGCTGGGACCCTGCTCATCTGGGGGGACTGCTTTTGACTGTGGATAAGAAAAAGAAGTTGTGGAAACTCAACACACATGAGAGCACAGGCACTGGAGTGCACTGCACACACACACATACACTTACAGGGTCTGTTTGATATTCCCTGTTGTAGAGGTCGTGGCAGTTGTTGAAAATGTACTCGTAGGTGGAGTTGAGACAGGCTTTTACGCAATCCTTCACCACCTGACTCGCCCTGGGGGGACTCTGCAGCTCCTGGACCTGAACACAAATGTCACACAGCATATGGCTGCATCAAAAACACTTAGGAGTGTGTATCAGACACCAACTGTCCCAGCAGGATGTCATTCAGATTTAAACTAAAGACAGAATTCAGATGTAAACTCACTGCACAACTAATTAACACACATACACAGGGACACACACGCAAACTTCAGTATGGATAAGGCAATGTTTAGTGCCTTGGGCGGTTTTTACATTAAGTACTGCAAAAGAAAAGAAAAGAAAAGAGAAAAAAGAAAAGAAACCTGAGAGTATTTTTTACCTTCATTCTGAAGAATGTGATGCTCGTCAGCAGGTCAACAGTAGACTTGAGGTCTTGCAGTCTCTCAGGGCTGCTAGCAGGGAAGTTATTCTGAAAGCAAGGTCAGAAAAATTATAAAATGTACACTGAATTGAAGCCATTTATTCTAAGAGTGAGATCTAATTTAGAGTAAAATTGCTCATCGGTTTTCATAGAAGAAGAAAGATGGAGGTCAGTACCCGATACATGGACAGGTCAATCCTCAGGGAGTTGTGCAGCTGATCCAGCAGTTTGACAAACCTCTCCTTCTACAAATGGAAAAGTTATAAAACAGAACAAACCACTCAAAAACCCAACACAGCTGACAGATCCTTTGTTACATTTGACTGTGCAAACCTAAGGTGGAGCAACAGGGATTATCTGATTGGAAGTTTGACAAAGTAAACAGGGACATTTTAAACTTCCATCCACAGCCCCAGGCAGAGTGAGAGCTAGATCCAAGGGGTTTTCTAGTGTTGGTGTTGTCACATTGAAGGAGAAAAATGAGTCAAAATGTGCACTCACACCAAAGTTTGATGCAGCAAATCTGTCTGATGCAGAGACATTGTTGGAGGACTGGGTGGTGTGGGCGTAGTAGGCGTTGATGTTGGCAAGCAGTGTGCTCATCACAGCTGGCACTCCTGGGCACATGTACTTAGAGGACAAGCAGGCAAAATGTCTGTAGATTGAAAGTGACCAAAAGAATGTTAGTTTCTTTGAATAAAATAATCATCTGTGTAATCATTGTTCAGCTTTTGGTGGTACTTACGTCATGGCCTGGTAGATGGACTCCACTCCATATCTCATTGCAAACTCATCCACAATCTCCTGAGCCGTCTCCTCAAAGTACACCTTCCAGGCGTCGTCTCCTTTGGCGTCAGGGATCTTTACTACTCCACCATTTTGCTCCTCAGTGGTGTACTGGAACAGATGCTGAAAACAGAGAGTAAAAAAATCGTATATAAAAAACTATAAAATATTGCAGATCCATGTTCACCCATATTGATGAAAATGGCTCAATAACTCCAGACATTTACAAATGACTTCCACAGTTCCCCAAGGTGTAACAACTACGCAGAATTTACAAAGTGACTGATTGTGTTAATGCGAAACCGATAATTAAATTGACTGTAATTAACTTGACTATCACTCTGTCAACAGTGACAGAGACATTTCCAGCAGCTGTGCAGTGAGACTGACCTCATGCAGACAGGTGTACTGGACATGGTAAGGCGCCACAGTCTCCTCTCCTTTGATCTCCACACTTATATGCATTCGGATGGCTCCCGAAACGGCAGACTTATCAGTTCTCTTGTCTGTCACATAAAAGTAAGATGGATGAAAAATGTTCCATCTACAACAGATTTTTCTGTAGCTTGTTTGTGTGACTGAGCTGCTCCTCTCATCCATCTCTGATTGTATCTCTCACAGAAACTCACCCAGGTTGTACCACACGTCCATCTCGCCGCTCAGAGTGCGGACTTCGATGATGGTTTGACCCAAGAAGTCGTCACTCTCACGTTTGAACCTCTGCTTGACGCGAGACTTGATGTCATCGTCCTCGTCCCACACACGGACCTTGATGCGGTCAGATGAGTTGTGGCATTCACTGGATGAGACAAAGACAGAAGTCAACGACTGCAGTGTGGAGAAAAAAACTTGTGAATGCTTTGTTGTCATCCAAATACTGTTGAATACTCTACTCACAAGTGGAAGCTCTCCTCCCAGACAGGGTTCAGGTTGCCATAGATGGTCTTGGTTCTCTTTTTGGTTTTTCCAACTTGAACAGTCACATAAGGGTCACTGGAGCCTGTTTTGTCTTTAGCCTGAAGGCCCTGAGCACAAACCACTGAGGAAGAAGCAAGAGACAGGAAGACATTTAAACAAAGACCTGGTCAGATAAAAGGATTTTTTAATGAGATCAATTGAACTAACCCGTGATGCTGATCTTCGCCGACCATTTGGAGGTCCCATCGAGCACGCTTTGCTTGATCTGTTTCATGTGAGTGCCATGTGTTGTTTTGTCGAGGGCGAACACTTCCTGGATTAGCTCAAAGATCTCTGGCTTGTTCCTCTCTCGGATCTTCATGCGGTCCTTCAGGACCATGATGATGTTATTGGTCCGGTCCTCTGCCCCATGCTTGGAGCACTTCTCAGCAGCTCCTGATTAGATGACACAAAGGATGGGAGAAGAATAGCTGATTGGTGTAAATATATATGCAAGCAATGTGGCCCCATAGGCCCAGCAGCTTATCTCCTGTTTCCCCGCAATCCATCTCTTTAAAGCCTGGTGCCAAGTTAAGATAGCATCAGATCAATTTTGATGCTACATCTTTGACATTTCCTGGCTAGGGAACAAACCCCAAACTTTCCAATATTGTGGCGGAAACTGTATCTACTTAAAAACTGATCTGGTCAGGAGGATTTAGAGTGTCGGGTGAGTGTAAAATTCAACCGGATGTTTTTGGCATCA
This sequence comes from Ambassis agassizii, assembly GCA_036025115.1. Classification (NCBI taxonomy): domain Eukaryota; kingdom Metazoa; phylum Chordata; class Actinopteri; family Ambassidae; genus Ambassis; species Ambassis agassizii. Next base: position 13,595 of record JAVQJX010094452.1, read on the forward strand.
AGATCTTACAGAAGTCTTTGGACACAGAAGAGAGATGAATTATGCATTGCAGTCCGACTCTAAAATCAGGATGGGAATTGAATAAGTCACCCCTTGTGGAGCAGAATTAGACAAAGCAGCATGGATGCAAAGGCTACGTGTAGGAGAGAGAGGGAAGAGGCAAGGCTATGACAGCACATTACTCAGGGGATAAATTGGAAAGGAAGAGAGGAGAAAGTGAGAGTGGATAGAGGACAAGAATAATGGGATGTCAATCGAGGAGAAGGAAGGAAAAAAGGAACTAAAATAATTCTGGGTTTGTGTGGAGGCCCAGGTGTGGGCAGACCTGTGTACAGACAGACTCATATGTTCACAAAAAAACTCAACTTACTCTGCAGACAGTCTGCATTGAGCAGATCCTGACACTTTTCGTGGCATTTGACGCCACATTCGGAGCAGCGCATGCCTTGGCGTGCGATTCCCCACAGCAGACCCTCACACTCGTAGCAGTACGTAGGGGTGGTGGCTGTCCACACCTCAAAATTGTGTGGAGTTGTGGAGGAGATGGGGTAGATCAGAGCCTGCAGGGTCTTTTTATACACATGGCTCTTCTGCAAGTACCACAAAAATAGAGTCAGATTAAAAGCAGTGAATAAATGTTGGAAGAGAGAGATTGAAAAACAAAAACAAAACAAAACAGAAGAAAAAAACCCACCAGCTCTTCATTGCCAAGAGTGGTAGAAGCCATGGCCGAGGTGATTCCAGCCTTACGGGAGTTCTGGACCAAAGACTGGGAAAGACCAGATGAATGTTTGAATGTAAACTACTACAACAGCTCATCATTTTTTTTTTTTAGAGATGAACAAATACTCACCATCGCCTAATGATGCCACACGATGATGAAGGAGGAGGGTTTAAGGAGACAAAAGTGTGAAAAAACAGATGACTTATTTTGCAAACATTTAGTGGTATGTATGTGCTCAAACTTATTAATGTGACTCATAGAGAGACCTGTGTTTACTGCAGTGATTAATTACCATAATTACATTAACACCAACAACAGCAACACTCCAAAGCACACGGTTAATTCATAAACTAATCAAGCGTGGTGGTGGTGGTGGTGTACAGGATATTCTGTATGTGTGTTGTTTCTCACCAGATCTCTGACAAGAGGAATGGCCTTCCTCTTGCGTAGGTCAGGCATGCTGTCAATACTGTAGAGGGCTCCTCCCATTCTGGATGAGAAAAGTGTGAACACTCATTTAAACACTCAGCACTCAAACTATTCTATCATCAAACTGTCCTGCTGTGAAGTTTTCCTGCTTGTGTTTATCTCAGTGGTTGCAAATGCAAGGATGTCTCAAGGGCTTCTTTGGAGAGTTTAATTACTCAGGCTGCCTCTTCTCAAAGAGTGGGCATGACACTTCACACACCTGGGTCTTTCTGTTTGGCTAACGTAGCACTTCTTTGGTATGCATCCTCCGTTCCACTCTGAGGTCTGCCTCATTTACAAATGACCTGCCAGCTAAGTCAGGGCAGCCCAGTGTCGTTTGATGCTCACTGGCCAAATGCCACAAGCAGAATGAGTCATGGATCAGAATGAAATAGAACAGAGGATTCCCAGACTGAAGACAGACATTTTAGATCCAAAGCAGCAGAATGTGCCACTGAATTAAATTTCAAGAGTTATTGCGCTCATTTGATGTAGCTGAAAGTAAACACTTACCCTCCTTTACCGAACCACAGAGAGCTGGGGGTCTCTCCACGGGCCTGAGAGAGCGAGGAAGAATATCAAGAGAAGAAAAACAGTGGGCAGCTTAAAACATGTAGCTGCAGCTTTTTATAGCTTTAATATACTGTATGAATGCAGCTGCATCACTAGAATGAAAGTAATCTGATTACAAAGCTGCTTTTACAACATCTAAAATCAAATCCCTTTATTGTGTCAGGGTTTGGAAGTGAAATGGGTGTATAAAAAGACAGATATATAAAAAAACTGTAAATGTTCTCGTTAATGTAACAAAAATTAATTTTTGAATTTTAACATATTTGTGGAGAAGTGTGGACGGATCTTGCAGCATTCAACAGAAAAGGTCAAATTTTGGTGAAGATGGATGAACAATGTGAAGGTGCCTGTTCGACAGTGAAGATTTACAGCAACCATTCAGCTTGTACCTACCTGTAAGCATGCTCCAATGATGAGCCGAGCAAAGTGCATGTGAGTGTCACTATGGCAATGACATGAAACTGGAAAGAAAACAAAGTGCGTCGGCAACAAACAAAAAAAAAAAAAAAAAAAATAAACACGGGAGAAAGGAAGACAAATGCACGCACAAACACAAAAAAACGTAACGTGACATACATCAACATAAACATCGAAGCAAGTGATTAATTCTTTGCACAACTGAATTGAAAAAACATAATGAACCGCAACGCAATATGCAAATAAAATATGCAAGTGAGAACTGATCAAGCAAAAACTAAATGCATACAGCTACTTTAGTCAAGCAGTGGTGTTGATGTGGCACCCAAACTAAAAGGAAACATTCACTGTCTGGCAAGTATTTTTATTTTAAGAAAAGGTATCAATTATAGACAATGAAACACATTAAGGGTGCTTTCTGGTGCATTGCAAAAATCAAAATAGAACGGAAGAAGTTACTGTATGTACCCCGTCTCTGCACATCAATAATGCACTACACATATATATTTCAAAGACCTGGTAGACACTTTCAGGGTCTCTTGAACTCTTTTAGGATTGCAGGGTGGAGCTCAGTCAGGCTTGCAGCTCTGGGACTTGACTGGAGTGAGTGTGGAGCTCTAAATACAAGTTTGTATTGGGGATGATCGGTGCACTTACCTCCCGAAGCTGCTCCAAGACTTTGTTGTATAGTCTCAGCCAGTTCTCTTTGGCTCTGACTGCTGGATCGACTGGCTCTTTGGGCTCCTCGACAACAGGAGAACTAAAAACAAAAGGCACATTTTGATTTTTTGTTTTAGCAAAAATGTCTTCCAGCTGACACACTTCAAGCAACTGTGACTTATTGATTTTTTTCAGGCCTGTTTTTGTTGTTGATTCAGTTCATTGATCTCATTCCCTTTCAACCTTCACTCCTACCTCTCTGGCGGCATCTCGGTTTCCTCTACTGGCGTCACTGGTCTGCTCTCTTCAAAAAGCTCCTCGTTCTGCTCCATAGGAAGCATCTCCTCATGTAGAGCAGGGGGTGTCTGGGCCTCCTTCTTTGGCATCATATCCTCTTCCAGCCATGGCTCTTCTTCCATCTGGGGAGCCTGGTCCTCAGGTGGAACTGGCTGTGTGTTGGCAGGATCATTCAGGTGGGACTGGGGTGATGTAGATGATGGTGCTTGCTGAGAGGAAGCACCTGTGGCAGTGCAGGGAGGCTTGGAGGCTGAGTTAGCCAAAGTGGCCGGGTGTGATGGAGGAACGGAGCTGGCTGCAGCAGACTGGTGCTGCTGAGATACAGCTGAGGCTGGAGGGTGAGACTGTGCAGGCTGGGCGGTGGGAACGGAAGACAGGAAAGTAGAAGCCAGGCCTGTGACTGCGGCTGTTAGAGGTTTGGCCATTGAAAAGAAGGACGTGGCAGACGGGGCCTGCTGAGGCTGTGTTTGGGGTTGTTTGGGTGGTTGGGCTGTTTGTTGACTAGAAGGTGGCTGTGATGTTGGTGCCATTCCAGGAGGATGAGCCTGGCTGGCTACTTGGTTAGGTGTTTGACTTGGAGGCTGCTGCTGGTGTAAGGAGGGCTGTTTCTCTAAAGGAGGTCTGGAGCCGGGTACATCAAGTGTGGGGGGGGCAGTTGATGTTGGAGTAGGAGTGAACGGAGGCTCCATGTCCTCACTGAGGGTCCCATCCAAATTGTACAAATCCTCATCATCATACATCATCTCCTCATCCTCATAGAGGCCTTCCTCTTCTCCCTCATACAGTCCTCCGTCATCCTCCTCATACAGAGCAGCCTCCTCTCCTCCATCTTTGCTGTAGCCGCACTCATCGCTGTAAGCCCCTTGGGTCTCATCTGGATCCCAGTCAGGAGAGCCTTTACTGTAACTGACTGAGGAGTGGCAGGAGTGGTAGGAGTCGTTCTCATCATAAGGGTCCCTTTCGCCATATTCACCACCATAGTCTTCCTCACTCAGCTGACTGCTGCACCGACTGAGCTCTGCAGACGAGGCGTAGCTCCCAGTGGGACTGGAGGAAGACACAGACATTCAGGTTTTTATTAAATCACACTGATGACCAGGTGGAAAATGTTTACAAAGCACTGTATTAGACCTGCACACTCTACTGGACAGCCCTTCTAAATACCTTTTCTACATGCCCAGGGGCAGCCAGGAATAATGATGATGGCTAATCAATGAAAAGCACTAGGGATACAAGAATAGCAGACAAGTAGCGAGAAATAGAGCGTAACGGAAAGGTGAGAGGCCTCCAGGAAGCTGACAAAAGAAAAAGAACAAGCCTCCTGAAATGCAACAAACAGGGAAAAAAGTATTTATAGGCCTTGATGAATGGGGTTATTAAAAACAGAACAGAGGAAGGAGGATGGATGGGGGAGAAGGAGATAGTACAGACAGGAAGGGAGTGGCGAGCACAGAGGGAGAGAGAGGAGAGCTGAGAGGAGGAGATGAAGAAGAATGGGCGGGGGTGCAAGGAGGTTACCCTGTCCAATACACTCACACAGGCAGCTAATCTTATGTGCAGTACTCACCATTAGATTGCCACCTGAATAATTCATAAGGCACAATAGTGGATGGATGCATATTTTCATTCCCACTCTGTGAGAAATATGTCAATAAATGCTGACAAATGTAACAGTACTGTAAACAACTCAGCTGCATTTGGTCTGTATGATGCATGAGAACTGTGTCCATTCATTAGTAGGTCTCAGAAGATATGTGGACTTAACATCACTTGAAAAGTACTGAATTGGTTAATATGGTGTTGTATGTCTGATGGCTCACTGCTTATTGAGCTACCTGTTTCCCCATAATACACAGTGCTTTTATTAGAATAGAAATCTACCTCACCATTGAATGACTTCATTTACTTAATTGTTTTTATTAGTTGTTCACAAATACCTGATGGTTCTCTGATTATGGTAGTCAAGGTCGTGGCTGTTGCCAGAGCGAGGGTAAGAATAGCTTCTGGAGTTGCGGTGCTGGTGGCTGATGGGATACTGGTGGACAGACGCGTTGGGCTGTGATGTGCTGTAGTAAGGAGGGGGGATGCTGTTACTGGTCTCACTGCGATAGTCGCTGTCTCTGTCATCCACAGCACTGTCTGGGTCTTCATCTAGACAGCAGAAGAAACAAAATGTTAAGAAGATTTTTAAGTAGAAGAAAGGTGGAAGAATATCATAAAAAAGTGATGATGTCGAATGAAAAATGGCCACGTGACACCGAGATAAGAGGCTCCAATCAGCACTGAACCAATCTGGGTAAACTATGGTAATTACAGATGAGCTGGCAGCGATCCACGTCTGAACCCCGGTCAGACCCATGGAGGTCATTCAGAGTGCACTCATACATGAAACACATGATGAACATCAATCAATCAATCAATTTTTATTTATATAGCACCTTTCTACAACCGGAGTTGGCCAAAGTGCTTCACAGGTCCAAGACAATTAAAACAATTACGACAATAAAAATGGATTAAAATAA
>JAVQJX010094455.1:0-10231 GCA_036025115.1 Ambassis agassizii
GCAAACACACATTCAACAAACATTTTTTCCATCAGATCACAGATGTCAGAGCACTCTTTAGTTTTCTACAATAATCAGGAAAAAGAAAAATAAGCTTTTCATTTAATGGCATCATCACATGATTTTCCTTGTTTATTTGTTCCCCAAAAATGGGAAAAAATAAATTACAAGTAACATTTAATTAAATTAAAAGTTGGATTGTTGAAAGGATTTGACCACATTGCGTCTGAACTGTTAATGCAGGTTTTTCAGTCCATATCTCAGTCTGGAGATCATTTAAAAAAAAAAAAAAAAAAAATCATCCTTCACGCATTCGTTTCATTTCAGTGATTCAGTGTTTGTCTTCATTCTAGGAGGGAGGAGAGGAAGAGGCAGGTATGACAGTTTCTAGGTTCAGTTTGTTAGTGGCTATATCGCCTCTCCCTCAATCTCTCTCAGTGCAGTAATATTAGAATAAAGTGACACTACTGAAAAAAAAGCCTCCTACTCTCACAGACTTACCTTCATCTCAAGACAGGACTGAAAAAACAAAAACACAACATGAAGTACGATACAGAACAGAACTGGATTAAAACAAAAATAAATAGATCTCTATTTCCCCCCCCAAAAAAAATCCCTACTGAAATGAAATTAACTAAATGTGAACAATTATTCTGAAATGAAATAATGCTTTTGAAAGAAAAGATAAACAAAAATGTTTGATTTTCTTCTTTAAATAAAGAAATGTAGACATTTTTCTTTTTGGACACAAATTGCGTTGAAAGTGGGGATGAATGAAGGGGGCAGCAGGTACGACAGAGGAGGCTGAAAGGTGAGCATAGTGGTGACACTTCCTCAAAGAAGAAATGGATTGGTGCTTGCTCCCGTTGTTCCACCACCTCCCACTGATCCTCCTGCCCCCATCACTCCTCCTGTTCCAGCAGGCCCACCCAAAATCAGCTGAGGAGGTACAGCACCCCCAGGCCCCAGCTGGGCAGAGCCTGGGGGGGCCATTGGGGAGAGCCCACTGTAGGGCATGCTCATGGGGCTGGCCTGCATCATGCCCAAGCCCATTCCTGGAGCCCCCATACCCATACTCATTGGGCCCATGCCCATTCCTGGTTGCACCATGCTCAGCATGGGATTAGGAGGCACAGGACTGGTGCGGAGGCCACTCAGGCCAAGAGATGAGGGCTGAGGTGAGATGGACAATGGAGGGGCCACGCCAAAAGGGTTAGAGGAGGCAGGTGTTGGAGAAACCCCTCGACTAGAAATTGTACTGCCTGGAGTCACTGCCATGCCAGGAGCAGGAGATGAACCTGAGACACAGCAAGAGAAGTATCAGGATTTAGGTTACAATGATCCAATACAATGTTACAATGATTTTTCTATTAAAATTACATTTTTTATTAATAACAACTGAACACGTTAGCTTAAAGATCCTTGTAAATATTCCTGAAAAGTAATCAAAATAAGTGCTGCAACTCTAACTGAAACTCTTTTCATTGTTTGCTCATGCTCATTCATTTCCTCTTATTACATATTTAAACATTTAAACAATTGACGTGCATATTTCACCATCTTGTGTCACTTCAAATCTCACATGATTCATTGAGCATTATGAAAGCCCTGTATGAGCTGAGATTCTGCTTTACAACCATGCCTTCACAAAATCTTCAAAGGTCCCTTGCATAGCCTCCTAAATGCTCAGCAGGTTCATCATCACATGCAGCTGTTACAAAGACACAAGTCGTTTTATGTTAAGGTTTCCATTTGATGAAAGGCTTCAGATTAGAGCAATTCTAAAAAACATGGGTTGCCTCCAGGTCCCCACAGGACTAGCAACACGGTTGCTGTGTGGTTGACTCCGCTTTTGATCTGGTGGTTCAGAAGAACTTCCTGCTGCTCGGTCAGCGGAAGTAAATATGTGGTTTAACATGTTTAATTAGATCATAGAGAAAGCACCTTGATCAGATAGTCTGTTGCAACCAGGTGCATTTTATTGACTAAAATAGTGACAAAAGTTCCACTGAATTTCCAAGCGCAGCTTAAGCTAACCTGTGTTCTGAAGAAAAGGGTTGTGTGCTGAAGAAGAAGAGATGGAAGGAGGTGGCGGCTGTTTGGGTTTGGGTTTAGATGACACAAGGGAATCGAGATCCACCAGGGCTGCATTAGGGCCAAGGAAGGACTCAGGAGTCTTACGAACAGGAAGTGAAGAACCAAGCGAGGACAGGTCAAATGGCACCGGTGAGCTTGTACTGTCACAGCCTGTTGCTGTAGACCCTCGCCGCTCTGGATCTCCTAAGACGAAATGATGAAGGGAGAACAGAGAATTTAGACACAGAAAAACATAAAAATGATGCAACAACATTACAGGAATGCATACTCACAGGAAGCAGAGAAGGGTGAAATGTAAGACAGGACAACTTTCACACATGTTATTATATGTAAAATATGCACCAGTACCCTGAACATGAGTCCAAGTAGCTTTAAGAGTGAATGTACCTGTGCCGTTAGTGTGTTTGGCGGTGCCACTCCAGATGTCGGAGGAGATAGGGTCAGAGGCAGGGACAGGCCCGTCCCTTGCCCAGGGGTCTACTGGGCCCCCTGAAGAGGATGTACTGGGTGGCACTGGGGGGCCCCAGGGGTCAGCACTGGGGGGGGTCACAGCTACAGGAGGAGTCACAGGAAGGGAGGAGATGCAGGGGAGGGGAGGGTTAACACCTTACAAGTACAAACAACAATAAGGAGGGAGCAGGAAGCTGGGCTGGGATCCAACAGTCTCTCCTTAACCTTTTCAATGCTTCTAAATGCTAGTAGAAGCGTGAGTTTTTGTGTGGCTGTCCAGCAAGTAATTTAACCCAGTTTAATGTCGGATGCTGTAATGTCTGAAGGGAAAGGAGAGATCATAAAAAAGCAACCGCACACATTAAGTAGGCATAAAAGGGCAAAAGAAGAGACAGCTCTGGTTGAGACACAGCCACAGCCAGTCCTGAGTAGAAACAAGAGGATAGAAATCCCTGGTTTAGACAGAGGGAGTAGGGATTTAGCATGCTCGCTTTCCTTATTTCAAAGCATGTAGGCGGATGAGAAGTTAATAAATGACAGCATGATGATATGGCAGAAAATGGAACAGGGCCATTAAAAAGACAGGAAATGGAACCATGGATCAAGGAGGACAAAAAGTTGAGGTGTTCACATCCTCTTTCATCCACACAGTGACTATAGTTGCATGCACCTGACTGGTTACAAAGTTTCACACAGCTGCTTACCTGAACTTCCCCAGGGGTCAACGTTGTTAACTTTGTTGGATGTTTCTCCCCAGGGATCTGGGGGCGGAGCTATAGTGGGAGGAGGACCCCCACCCCAGGGGTCAGAGCTTGTAGGAGATGAGGGTGATGCTACTCCCCATGGATCTGTGGATGCTGTGCCCCATGGGCCAGAGGCAGCTGGGGCTGGGACAGTGACTGTGGGTGGAGGAGAAGGGCCAGCAGAGCCCACTGTGGTGGCAGCAGCAGGGCCCCCCCAGGGGTCCACAGCACTCAGCTCCATCAGAGCACTCTGTATAAGATAATTCATATGGATTAATGCTGTAGAATGCTGAAATTAAACAAGGGGGATTTCATACCACTTTATACTTTTAAAGAAAAGTATTAGTTTGAAGACAGCAGTTTCTGGACCCATAAACTTTGTCCAAGCTGAATTTGTAATATGTGTAAATATGGACTTTGAAATACATATATACATATTTATAAAATACGTGCATTAAAATCAATAAAGATCAAGATAAAAATAGGGTCATGAAATGGCAGCCATGAAGTTACATTTGACACAAACCTCCTCTGCCTTAGGTTTCTCTCTCTTGCTCTCCTCGATAGCCATCTGAAGTCTTAGGTCATCACCTCTGCGCAGCCGCTCCTCCTGCCAATCAGACACACACTGATGTGAGCAACCTGAGAATAATGGCCTAAAAAGTAAACCACGGGTACAAATCTAAGATCAGGTTATGCTTCTTTTTACAAGTCCAAACTGATCTGAGTGGAAACTAAAAAAAGTTTTAATCATTATCCACAGATAGTGACAGGCAATTGTCCGATCCTAAACAACAGAAAACTATAAACAATAGTCACAGAAACTTGGCTTATATCGAAACTATTGCCAAGAGGTCCTAGATATTGCACACAAAGCAGCAGTGGAGAAGGAAGATACAGATGCAGGAGCTATCTTAGGTTTCAACAATTATAATTTTTGAATAAAAGACCTGATCAACAATTTGAGGAAATCATACCTGATGCACATCTTGCACACAGACTTGAGACACTCCTATATAATGCCACCTTACTAAAGGCTTTCAACAGGTAGGAAAAGAATTGTATTTGGAGTCAGCTGAATGCATGCTATCAGAGAGGGCAACGGGCGGGAAGAAGTAATCAATATTTCTATGCCATTCAATCTTAAATTCAATCAATTATGGTAAATGTTTGCCAATGCCATGCAAATTAAATTGCAGCTCATCTGTAATTCGGGTCAGATATGCTGGACTGACAACATTTTTGAAAGAATTATCATAATCTGATGCAAATATTTTGAATTGAAGATAATTACACATGGCAAGTATGAGCATAAATTATTTTCTTGATCCATACATGATATGTTTTTGAGAAATTCCAATTGACAGAAAGACAGGTAGTAGATGACTGGTTCTCCAGTCAGCCGAACACACTCTCTGCCCCTGACCTTTTGGTGCAGCTCTTTGCTGAGAGTGAGTGCATAGCGGAGCTCTGCATCCTCCAGAGGGTCCTTGCTAGTCTGAGGGAGGTCAGGGGTTAAATGGTGAGAGCAAAGGTATGTGTATGTAGTAGATAATATTTGTTATATGCCTCTCTGTATACATGTCCTGCATTAGGTTAAACTTGGCTAAGGAGCAGAAACCTTTCTCTGCCAGTAGGCTCCTCTGTGTTACCTGCTCTGCCTCTTCTTTACTCATGGCCAAAGCCAGTTGGAGCTGCAGATCTTCTTCTCCAGAGCTCTGTGGCCAAGCCTGGTCAGAGTCCGCCCCTCCAGAGTGGGAGCCAAGGGATAGGCTGCCCCCAAGACTGGGTGCTGAAGGAGCTGAAGAGGCTGCAGTTGAGACAAATATGCATGGGTTGAGACCCAAACCTCCTTCATCTGTAAGGCTGTTACTTTGACTCTTTACATTGGTTACCAGTTTGTGTAAACAATGCTTAAAGAGCGAATCTCACCACTGGAGGTCTGTGCCATCTTCTCTTTGGTTTTGAGGGCGTGGATCCTCTCCTCTCTAAGTCTCTCTTCATCTTTCAGCAGTGTCACCAGCTGTTTGGCTTTTTCTCGCACATTCACACCCTGTGTGGATAAACAAACAATTTACAAAATTATTTCTGATGTGGTTAGTTTAATTGTTGTTACCTTGTCAGCATAGCAATGTTTAGATATAAACATCATAGCTGGCTTTGTGGGTTTGTACAAGAAGTCAGAAACACTTCAATAAAAGTCCTTGAAAGAAATACAAGCGGTATGTTTGACAAAGCATACTTGCATTCCTCTCTAAACACACAGCTCAGCTCTGTGGGCATAGGTGTATGTACCTGGTCTTTGCCATCTCTGTCTATGTACTGGAAATCCTTCAGGGTCTGGACTGCGTATATGTTCTCTCGGCACTGTTGGGCAACACGTTCTGAACCGGTCTTTATCAGGTACTCCATAAGAGTCATAGCCTAGCGAAAAAAATAGTGTCAAACTGGTTATACAACAACATTCTGACAAATGTATAGTATAGTTTAGTTATTCCAGACACAAACCTTGTACACATGTCTCCAGTTCTTTCCGTGGTCATTGAGGCGCTTCCATACCATGCTCATGATTTCTGAGAAGGCCACGACATTGTAGGTCAGATCTGCAATCTCTGACATAAGAGAGCTGCTGGGGCCCCATGGGTCATTGGACGTTGCCTCTCTAACCTGTACACAAAACACAGAATGGAATGAATGTTTCCACCCCCAACACCACTAAACCATTTCTTTATGGCTATTCTATGTAACAATGCAAATTCAGAAAAAAGAATATTGTGTAAAAAGAGGGGAATGAGGGGAGGAAGAAGATCTTCTGCAGGGATACAAGCACTAGTATGTGAGCTGAGAGACACACAACCTTGATTTCAGCCTCTGAATAGTTGTGAACGATGTTCTTTACTTGTCGCCGTAGCGATGAGGTCGACATGGCAACGGTCTGGCCGTCGAGTTCTGAGGCAATCTAAACAGCAGATGGAGAAGAAAGATTGTAACTTATAGTTGAACCAATTGCCGCGGAGCAGATTGTTTTAAATTTCCAACCAACAAATAAATTCAACGTTTGTACCACTAAAGGATGACAAGGAGTTAAAGACTAAAAAAATGTTTGGCGAGACTGAATGAAAGAGTGAAAGACTTGGAGAAGAACAATCAGAGAGTGAAAGGGGGTATCTACACAAGGAATCAGTCTTAAATGATGTGACTGCTGGCAACAACAGGGGAATAAAGACAGTGCTGTGCACACCTGTTACACAAGAATGATGAAGAATAAGGGTCTCTCCTCTTGATATCTTATTGTCTCTCTATCGTGTCTGCCACTCATTCATGGAGAGCTGTGTCCCGGTTTGCCCGTTTCCTTCCGAGGCAACATTGGTTCCCAAAACCACAAACGTAGGGAGATGAAAACTAAAGAAATAGATTGAGATTAAAGTTAAAAATAAGTGTATAATGACTGGTAGATTGCTGCTTGAGAACAACAACTAAAACTTATGTTAGAACAAGTTCAGGAGTAACCACTATAAAATAAGGACAAAGCAGACATTCAGCAAGAAAAATCACATGAACTGTTGCTGATCCACACATGGGTGACAGAAATACAACAATTAGTTTTGTGCTTGATATTAGATCAACAGCAATAAGCGGAAAAAAATTACATGCCAAAGTTGTAGAAACCTACATACAGCTCTGCGGTAAGCGGCACACAGAAGTGAAACAATAAGAGGCAGAGGTAAAATAGCATAAGTTGATAACTGATAAGTTTTCTGGTAGAGTAATGAATGATGTACTTTCCTGTCACACTTGACAGCTTCTGAATTTGATAATGACTTCATACTAGCAGCTGACAATTTAAAGCATGCAGGGGATGATTTTCTAGCACAATACTAGACCCCTCAGAACCTACTGACCATTGTTTGTATTTAATTGCTTACACAGCAGGCTGTACCCATTGTTGCTGACCAGATGTATCCTTTCACTGGTACAATCATTTTCTCACCAAACAGATGCTACCTCAATCCATGTCACAAAATAATAAAGGAAAGCAACAGATCAAGAGATCAAGATCACTAAATACACTTTAGCAAACCAGAAACATAATGACATATATACCTTGTTTAGATTTGTAGGTCAGACAAATATATGAGCATATTGCATAACAGAAAATAAGTAACCATCGCTGAAGCCATTTCAGTGACTTCTGAAACCTATATCAAAGTTCAGACACGCCAACTAACCTGTGATAAGAAAACACAGCATGCCATATCTCATCTTGGACTTTTCCTGGTCTCAAATGTCGCCACAGTCCGACAGTGACACCTCAGGAAAAAGTTTCGTTAACTACGTTGGACTTCTATAGGTCTACACACAACTGAGATAAACATTGTGCATGTATTCATTTTTTAGTATCTATAGATAGCATGTAGAAGCAAGACAGTTTGTAGTGTAGCTCTGAACTACGCGTAATTAACATGTGGGAGTGACGAACAGTACATTACAGTCAACGCTGCTCCCACTTACTGCGAGCTGGACTGACTCTGTAGCTTTAGGAAAGGAGTTGGGTCTGAAGCTAACTTCTTCCTCCAGTCACTCGTTAACAGTTAGCCTTGCACAGCCACACGAATAAGTTAACCCCACCCAGAAAGCCTGCACATAGATAACGTTTTTTTTTTACACAGACAAATGCAGCTTTCCTTGTCACACCTACCAAGTTAGCTAGCTAACAAAACTGCTAGCAACCAAACAGCCATGCTAGCTAACCAGTAACCGTTAACTGACGTTATGTGACACACACAGCAAAGAGCAATATGTCACCCAACAGTGACACGCACAGAGATATAATGAGCGGCAGCTGTAATTTCATACAGTTAGCTTATATGATACACTTGATAATAAACTCTCCCATTCCCACCTAAGCTAATCGAAACTGTTGGCCAACACTTTGCCATCAGGGTAAAGTCTGGGTAAAGTATAAACAGGGGTGGAAAAGGGTGTACTCCGGTACAAATAAGAGAGTAAACTATCATTAAAAAGAATGAGTCGTTTCACTCCCAACAGTGAATAATTTCAGACTAGATATGAAGTTTAAGGTTACCTGCCAGTTTGACTGATAAAAGAAATCACTTGCTGCTGCTGCTAGGACAGATTAGCCAGCTACCAATGTAGCTAGCTAGCTGTTGCTAGTTCGCAATTGGGAACATGAATGCTAAATTGTACACGCTTCTGCGAGGGCACGTCCTGCTTCAAGTCAGTGTCGAACGTACGCGTTCAAAAGTCAAAATATCAAAAAAGGCTGACAACACAGCACATTAAATATCCGAATAGAGTGTGTACTGACCCTGTTGTAGCCTGAATGTACGAGGAGATGGCCGAATTTCCGCTTCCGTTCTCGCCTACAGGAAAGACCGCACCCCCTCTAGCTTTGTGTCCTGCAATGGTAGTAGAATATCATGAATAATGAATTGACTTAAAAAAAAAAAAAGCTACAATGCAACTCACGAATGAAAAGATAAATGGACATACAAAGACTTACTACTTCCTACCTAACTACTGAAGTATTGAAGACATACATGGAAGGCTAAAAGGGAATTGGTCACCCCATTAGTACAACATGAAGGAGGAAAAAATCACATCCTTTTTGTGCTTTTTTCTAGAAGAGAAATTGCTGTTGTTATTTTTTGTTTACATGCACATTACAATAGACTGCAAACTCGAAAAACAAAACACGTAAAATAAAAGTGTGCTGCAGGGGGCACAAACAAACAGAAATAGCTACTTTCAGCTGACTCTTGCAGTTAATGTTTTTGAACTTAGTTATCTGCATATACAGTTATCTGTAGTAAAAAAAAAGGCACTTGTCAGTATAGCTGAAAATATGCAGAATACAGACCTTTTCTGTTTGTTAATTACTCTGATCATCACGATTCCTTTTTGATCTCTTTAGCCCTGCAAGTTCAACACTTTTTGGAGTCTACATGAAATATTTAATTTTCTTGCAGTACGATCAGTTTTTTTCTCATGTACTTGCACTTTTTTGACTGTGTTGTTGTGTGAGAATTTGAGCGTCTATGTCTATGTCTGAGCTATCTCAGCCACCACAATGCGGGTGTTTTAGAGTTTATTGATGATCTGAGTAGGAGACATTTATTAAAATCACACCATAAACATAATTGATAAATCATGTGCAGTAACCCACTGTCTCCACAAAGAGGCATCCTTCAGCACTGAACAAACTCACAGCAGTTTAAGAGCTAGTTTAAGAGTTGACTGTCCATAAATAATACAGGGTAAGCCCTGAAGATCAGAACAACACAGGAACAGCTGGCGTGCATGTGTGTGACAAGTTCTCCTTCTATCCGTCATCTCTTTATCCTTTTATCTTTATCTCTTCTCTCTGGGGAGGAGGGGGCGAAGAGAAACTGCAGCATGACTCAAGCAAACTATATAACTTTATTGCACTGCTGCACTGCTTTGGAAACACTAATCTTAAAAACACAAACAGAAAATGCCAGTGATTATAACAAGCATAAAAGTTATGCTGACAGGTGTTGTTGCAGTGTTATGTCACAGAGAAACTTTTTATTTCCTATCAGTCATAAGAGAATAATTTTGGATACTTTGTTTTAAACTAATATGTGGAAAAATTATTGCATGTGTCATTTGACAAGTGAGATTTTTGTCCATTAGCCAAACAAATTTCACTGGACCATAAATTCATGTGTTCGCTCATTAATTAATGTAGATGAATTCAATAAAGGGTGTGGGGTGTTTTTTAAAATTATTCTTTATTTTTAATCAGTGATTGATGTTTGTTTTTCAAGGACCAAATGTTAAGTCTGGTTTTTTTCATTTATTGTCTGCATTTTAGTAAGTAAGTAAGTAAGTAAGATATAAATATAAAATACCCTTGACTTATTAGTATGTAGCAATTGTAATATTTGTAAATACCT
>JAVQJX010094510.1:0-11479 GCA_036025115.1 Ambassis agassizii
TGTGTGTGTGTGTGTGTGTGTGTGTGTGTGTGTGTGTGTGTGTGTGTGTGTGTACCTGCATTCCAACCACAGCATAAATAAAGAACAGCATGAGAATGAGCAATGCCACATAGGGAAGAGCCTGGAACACAGTGACCAACAAACCAATCAGGCAGGTGTTATAAATAAGACTAAAGGTTGGAGTATGCTGAGTGATTACTTACTTGAAGGGACTTAATGAAGGTCCACAGTAGATTCCGGATCCCCTCAGAACGATTTAAAAGCTTCACTAGACGCATGACGCGGAACAGTCTGAAGAATGTGATGGATACACTCATGTTCTCAGAAGACTTTCTCAAAGAGACAAACAGGACATTACACAATGTTTGTAACCAGTAAATTACAGTAAACTCAATTTCAAGTAAAGAGAAAGCCTCTTACCGCTATTGCTTGCATTGGATCCACAGCCTGCAGAAATACATATTTTAATATTGACTGTGCTGAATTTTCACACACACACAAAAAAAACATTTTGACCTTAGAATAATTCAGCATCACTGAACCACACAATACCTTTTTATATTTCAGATCAAACCTATTTTAATGAGTAAGATTTTAGGTACAAGCTCACCAAACAGGACCGATGAAGACAGCATAGGCTTCTGGAGTTTAATCAGCTATTAAAGCCTTTAATACCCATCAGTATTATCCAATACATCTATGAGCGTGGTTTTAATTCTTCTAATGCTGTTACAAAGCAAGGCATTATAGCTGCACTTCTGAACTGTGTAGCTGGATTTGTGAGATTTAAGAGCATACAACAGCACATTTCTGCAAGCTTCAAGAGAACAAGCGGCTAATCAATAAAACTTTATGGTTTTCAGCTTATAAAATGAGTCTTATCTATAGTCTTCTCGTGGCCTTCCTTCGATGGATCTGACCTAATATCAATGTAGTAATGCTTGTTCATAGTGTTATTTGTAATAGGCCAGACTGTCAATGTCATCTTGTGTCCGACTTTCTGCTTGCGTGCTTCATTTTGTGTCCCTGTCACTTCACAATATGACAGACTTGAAGTGGTGTGTGTCATAATGCTGCAGTGCCTCCCTTTCATCAGTGTTCCAACACAGTTTAGATTGGAAACATGTATTACGCCTCCAGATGAGTCTTTTCCTTACCCTACCTTATGGTCATCAGCCATTTTTTCAAATTGAATGAATGAATTGAATGTCATGTGAAACTGAAACCAATGTGTATTTACACTGCAGCCATGGAGACAGTAGAGTCCTCCAGACGAGGCCAGAGCAGCCTGTGGGAAGAACACACAAATTCAAGACGCAACATTACAGAGGGGTCTTACAGCTGTAAAGATCTTGATGTGACAACAGGAATGAACACTTTTAAAGAAATATTCATCTGTTTAGAAATGAAAATCTGAGGGCAACATTTCCTCATCATACTGCCGAGGTGCCCTTGAGCAAGGCACCGAACCCCCAACCTGCTCGGGGCACTGGCTGCCTGTGGCGCTGGCCCTACTCCTCCTCTCCTCTATGCATGTGCATGGGTGTGGTGCAATGTGTGTATGTATGACAATATAGGAGTGAACATTGTAATTTCCCCTCGGGGATGAATAGAGTATTTGAAAAGAAAAAAGAAAAAAAAGAGGCTATAAATTAAACAACACAAATGCTAAAGATAAGTACTTAACTATCAGGAAATTACATCTAAAAAATACTAGTATCATCTGTAAAAATCCTTTTAACTAGAATAATTAAATTGAAGTAAATGTCTTATCTGTCCTGGTACACTGTTGTTAAAATGAAATCATATTTAAGGAACAATGAAAAGGTTGGTTTAGTTTTACTTTTAGTCAAGCTTTAAGAAAAAATAACCATCCTTCATTTAATAGGAATACCTGCTCTCAGGTATTCCTTGAAAAGGCAGATTTGTTTATATCGCTCACAAAGGCTGGGTGTTTTTGTCATAGTTCTTACATCAATTTCACTCAGCATCACGTCCACCACACTTCCAATGACAATGACAAAGTCAAAGACGTTCCAGGGATCTCCGAAATAACCCTGTGAAAGAACAAGAAAGGTGAGGAAGTGTGTCTCGGTGCATTTGGTAAACACAGAACCTATGTTTTCCTCATCACTCTAATAAACTAATAATTATTTGCATTCAGATTATGGGCATATGGAAGACAGTGGGATTACCAATGCAATGTCCGAAAGTGTCAAATACAATATTGTGTCAATAATGTGCACAGTGATTTTTAGAAGTGTGGAATTATGGACTGAGAATTGTGTGGGCAAATCAAGTGGGTACATTTGTTTTTGGGGGCACAGCCATACAGCTTATATTGCTTGTACTTTCCTCAATGCATGACTTTTCCAACAACAACACACAACACTCTTTTATGCTATTAATTATGATCATTATTATTGATGGAACTGAAAAAAGCCAATATGTGCCTGTGAAAAAAATAGACCAACCTTAGCTTTGAAGGCCATCAGTTTAAGAACCATCTCCACAGTGAAGAGGACAGTGAAAATCACATTCAGCATGTCAGACAGGTGAGTAACGTGGTCTGACTGGTTGCAGTGCTGTGGGTTAAACACTTCCAATTTAATATACATAATATACATCAAATATGTAAGTGGGATTTGTCACATTTGTATGATACACTATTGTTTTACAGTTTACAGCTTTACAGTTGTAACAAACTGAGATCAACCAACAAGCGATAGCTCTGATCAGACAAACAAAAAGATCCTCTGTGGCAGCTCTCCCGAACTTTGTTCTACTGTGACACAGGAGCGTACGAGTCCATCATGTCATGAGCACACCAATGAAAAGCAAGAGGGTGCCTTGAGATGACTTATCACAACAACAACGCCACAACCTGAAGCACATTGATTATGTGCACAGCTCCTTCCTCTGCGTATGCCTTATCTCTCTTAATAATCAACCTCAAAATCATGAATAACCCTCTCAAGCCCATGCCTGTTTTATTCTTCCCATTTCATGTCTTCCAGCTAAAGCCTGTGGTCACCAGTCTTAGTTCTCCACATGTATCTTCTACCGTCATGAGTCCTCTACCTGGTTCGGTTGGATTCCCAAGTCCACCTCCATGCTGGACTTGAACCGGCAACGTTCCGCTTCAAAGTCCAATGCCCTATGGACCGAGCTACTGCTGCCCCCACTCAGTCCATAGCTCAGTCCATAGCTCAGTCCATAGCTCAGTCCATAGGGGATTGGGCTGGAAAGCGGAGAGCCAGCGGTTCTAGTCCAGCCCCGGACCAAGACACGTGGTGGATTAGTAGGTGGAGAGGTGCCAGTTCACCTCCTGAGATACTGCCGAGGTGCCCTTGAGCAAGGCACCGAACCCCCACTCCTCCTCTCCTCTATGCATGTGCATGTGCATGGGTGTGGTGTGTGATGTGTATGCATGACAAAATGTATAGGAGTGATCTAAATTTCCCTGCAAGGAATCAATAAAGTATATATAAATTAAAAATTTTGTGTTCCATTAGTTTAGGCTCAGCAAAAACTTTAGAGGTACCATTTTAGGAACAATTTAACAGCGGATCAGAGAATCAGAGATCAGAGGCAGGGAAACACTGGATCCAAACATCTAATGTGAGGCTAAAACTGTGAAACTGTTTGTGTCTCCAGAGTGACAAAATGACTGTATTGAAATAAATCCTGAAGACCAAGAGGAAGGCTCAGTTTGAGTGAACAGGAGAGGCAGACGGCTCGTAAATTACTGCCTCTGCTCTGTACCATCTAACAGATCACTTCCAGTAAGAACAATGGGTGGTTAAGCTGTCCCAGCACAGCATCCTCTGCAGGCACTGACAGCCAGACCAACACAGGTAAGTATCAAAGACATTTAGATCCTTTGTTTGGGAGTTTCACACTGAGCTCCTCTAACACATATAAACTGTTTCCTCACCAAACTGATGAAGCTGCTTGGAGGAGCAGAGAAACATCTTCAAGAGAACTCTATAAGTCCCAGATGCCTCACTTCAACCTTCTGAATGAAAATGACCTGGATGACTGAGAATCTTCATCAACAAGCCTACTGCTACCACTCGGACTGTTAAAAAGAGTGTCTCTGTGCATTATCAATATCCCCAGTAAGTGTGTTTCTTTGTGTGATGTTTGTATGTACACACATACCTGCATTCCTAGACACATGGTGTTGAGCATAATAAGGAGGAACATGAGGTACTCGAAGTAGCAGGAGGTGACAATGTACCACACTTGATACTGGTACGGGTTCTTGGGAATGTAACATCGTAATGGTCGGGCCTTCAGTGCATACTGCACACACTGGCGCTGTAGGGTTGAACAACACAGAGAAAAGTTTGTTAATGTTGCTGATAAATAAACTTTACACTCTGATGCTGCTCTGACAAGACAATTGTATGAGTTATGGTGGGGATTTTAGTGCTTCTATATTTTTGTACAAACAACAGATTTACATTATACCAACCTCACTGTCTGTGTTGTGTGTGCATAAGAATACCATCTTATGCAAAGACAACATAACAGCTTCTTCATTTCTGACAGTTACCTGATTTTTGTCCAGCTCACAGTTTTTATATTCCTGTTCTCCTTGCTCCTGGAAGGTCACAATGACGAATCCCACAAATATATTCATCATAAAGAAGGCAATGAGGATGAGGTAGATGATAAAGTAGATAGAAATGGCCACTCGGTTGTTGTACACTGGACCTGTATCCTCCAAGTTTGAATCAATGGCTTTATATAGTAACCTAGACAAATAACCCACAAACAAGTTAGACAAAAAAAACTAACCCACATCAATGAAAAAGCACTGTTCCATGCAAATGACTGAAGTATATATATCGTATTTTTTAACTACAAATGAACTGAAATCATTAAGTGTGACAGAAAAGATCACTACTCACTTTGGCCATCCTTCAAAAGTAGAAATAGTGAAAAGAGCCAGCATGCCATTGAGTATGTTATCAAAGTTTAGCTCAGAGTTGATCCATTCCCTCTTGTGGACCATCATTTCATGAAGAGCTCCCCCCTGGTATTTTATATACCAACCTCTGAACAAAAGAAGGAAACAGATGAGACTGAACCATGGTGTGGTGCAAAAGGGCACCTGTAAGGTTATGTACTATTATTAAAATATCATCTCATCTGTCCTACCTTTAGAACTCTCCCTAAACACAGCTGACACTACTGATCATAGTGACAACTGTGCAAGCTCTTTTTTTTGTTCACTAATATTACTATAATGCCTTTGGGGCTTAGTGGAAATATACTTGAGACTATCTTGAGACATATCTTACTTGCATGTTTCCTCTGTCATTTTGTCTGGGTCTGTGCAGGCATAGAACTTGCCCTGTGAAGACACCATGAAAAATGAGAAACCAGACTGCCAAATGAACAGTTCTCCAGTATGCCTCCCTTTTTTTCTCACCTTGAAAAGCTGGACTCCAATGCAGGCAAACATGAAATCCAGTAGCATTGTGACCAGTACAATATTTCCAATGGTCTTGACAGCAACAAATACACACTGAACCACATGCTAAAAACAGAGATATATTACAAATACAATATATGAATACAATCACTATGAAAATGTTTGGAACTGGGAGTTTTTTAATAGAAATATCAGACCTTAAGTCCCTTGGCTCTGTTGATGGCCCTCAGGGGCCGGAGTACCCTCAGTACCCTAAGAATTTTCACTACTGAGATGGCACTGGATCTACAAGATACATGCACATATGTCACATTTTGTGTAATTGTGTGATGGTATATTTAACTCAATAGAGCTGATCTAACCAGAGATGCTAGTCAATGGACAGTGCTGAGGTATATTTACAGTGTTACTTACTCCATGCCCATTGAAAGGAGAGATACACTGACAACCAGAAGATCCAAAATGTTGAAAGAATTTCGACAGAAAGAGCCTTTGTGAAGAATTGCACCATATGTTGTCATCTAGAAGAAATGACAACCAAATCAGTACTGAAAACAAGTTCCTGTCACATGTGTAATATAAACTATTTAGTGGCCCTTAGATAAAAAAAAAGTGTAATCTAATTATGAAGGCACACTGCACTCCAGTCTATTTATACACTGATGATGTAATGATGTGCATTGCAGTTCTGTTGGGAGCCACACATACCCAAACCATGACAAAAATAACATGTGTGACAGACATGTTATTACCTTGAGTACAATTTCTGCTGTGAACACTGAAGTGAAGACAATATCAGCATAGGCCAATACCTGCAAATATCACACGAACATATTACAGTATATTCAAAAAGCTGAAAATGTAAAATATATACAACTGGGTGAAAAGCAATTCATCACCTGGTTCCTGAAAGACATGGGGTCAATGGGATCCTCTGCAGCTAGAGAAACAGATGACAGCAGGATGAAGAGGAGGATGATGTTGGTGAAAGTAGTGGCGTTGATAATACGATGGCAGAGCTTCCGGAACCTGAAAGTTTTAGAAAGATCTACTGAAGTAACAATGATTAAAGTAACTATTATGACATGCCCCTAGAAGACACAAGATCAAGATGATCAGAAACTACACATCTTTTCACAAGATGGGCCAATCTAATAAATCCTGAAAACTTCTCTAATAATTTTACACCAAATATCCAGTTTCAGTTTACATGTCTTGCACCATTCCACCTAAAAATATAATCACACTGTGTTTTAATGGATTTAAAACCAATGTATGGCCAAAATTACCCATTGAATTGGAAGTTCTTTCTCAAAGAAAGAAGCTGCACTGTGCAACAGTGTCTCACTCCCAAGGCACTTGCAGGTGTAATTGCCAAATAAGAATTCTTTAGCATCAAAGTAATTCATAGGATGATTATCACTATATCACCGGAAACGTACTTATTCTGTGGTCCAAAGATAAAAAATGAGCTCGCTTCTGGCATTGGCACTGCTTCCTCCTTTAGCTGCAGGTCTGCCATTGGACGAGGTCTGGGACTTTCTGGTATCTCAGGGTCCTCCTCCTCATCGTCACCTGGCCGACAGAGTGTTGACAGATTACTGCCTATACCCAGCTCTATGTGAGAACAGTATGCTTGAACAGTACAGTGAGTAGGCTATTTACCAGGGAAGTCTGCTGGAGGGAAAGGGTCTTTGATCTCATTCACATTAGACTCAAACTCATCAATTTTGAGCTGCAGATTTGAAAATATAACATATATATACGTATATATATATTAAAGATCTAGACAGAAAATATGTGCTTTGTTTTATTTACATTGTCAACAATGTAGAGTCACCTTGGCAGTAGTAGGGATCCCTTCTACGCCCTTGGCTCTTTGCTCAGCTAACTTCTTTGCCAGATTTGCTTTTTCCTCTGAGGTCTTGTCAGGCATGTTAGCCCTATAGGTAAACAGAAAGGCTGCTTCAAATGGCTGGTCATGATCTAGGTTACATCAATATATTATATATATCATTCAAATTTATATATATCATTCAAATTTCCCAAATTCCCAGACAACCCACTCACACAGTACACTGTCACATCCATTCCTCACTCAGAAACGTAAGGTTTGAGGTCAGCAACCAAATCAATGGCACTAAGAACCACCAACCAGGTTATGGACTCAGACCTGAATATTAACAACCACATAAAGACTATCACTATATCAGCCTATTGGGCCTAAATACATGTCAGAGCTGCTGGTTGGGTATGAAGCATAGAGACTCCTCAGGTTGTCAGGGACAAGTCTACTCACTGCTCCCAGGGGTGAAGGGGAAGATTTTTTAGTTTCCTATTAAGGAAGTTAAGAAGCCTCACCGGAGTGCTTTCTTGCGTTTCTTCTCCTCAGCCTTCTCTTTCTGGGCTAAAGTCAAAGACTCAGCTTCAGCCAGATTATCAACAGCAATGGCCAAGAAGACATTAAGAAGGATGACTGAAGGACAGCAAGGTCAAAGATCACAACAGCGATGAGAACTGAAGATCAGTGTTGGTTACAGATATGCATCATATATCCCAGATGAGTCAATAAGGATACAATTTCCACAAACGAAGAGAATGATGAAGTAGATGCTGACCAGGATACCAGGCATGCTCGGTCCTCCATGAGCCATAATGCCATCGTACATCACAGTGTTCCAATCCTCACCTGTCAGGATCTAAAAAAAAATTAACATCACTGCAATATTAAAAGAACTATCATTTGAAAAACAATACTTTTGCTATTATTGATTGTATCAGAGTAAATATGCCTGTTATACTCCTGTTGTACCTGGAATACAGTGATGAGGGCCTGAGGAAAGCTGTCAAAGGTGCTGCGGGGTTTGGGTCGGTTGGGAAAGTTAAACTTCCCTCCAAACACTTGCATACCCAGCAGGGAGAAGATGACAATGAAAAGGAAGAGGAGCAGCAACAAGCAAGCAATGGAACGGACTGAGTTCAACAGGGAGGCCACTAGATTGCTGAGAGATGTCCAGTATCTAGGGGACATAATATCAGTTGAATAAGCTTAATTTTGCTCTGCAGTCACACTATTAATGATTATACAACTGTTCGTGAAGGGCAACTGTGGCAATGTAAAAACATTCACTGTCTCTTTCCAATTATTATTAAATGTTGGCTGTGTTTTGTGTGATATCTGTTGTTGGTCAGAGCTATCTCACCTGGTAACTTTCAGCAAGCGGAGCAATCGAATGCAGCGCAGCACTGAGATGCCCATGACTGACATAACACCCATGTGAACAAGGATAAGCTCCATTATGCCAGTGGATACCACAAAGCAGTCAAAGCGATTGAAGAGCGACATGAAATAGGAGGGCAGGCCAAGAGCATACATCTTCATGAACATCTCCAGGGCGAACATAGACAGCAGCAGCTTATTGGCATTGTCTGACACCATCAAGATGAAGAGAAGCAAAACAAAAAAAGTAAAATAGTCATTTTTCCATCTGTTAATCAGTGTAATCTTTTTAAATTGTATTCATAATTGTATATTCTACACACCATCAGACTAACCACTAGACTAAAAGGAACTCTTCTAAACTCTTTAGAAGAAAATTATGAACAGAGCATGAAGCAGTGAGGATCCTGATAATAGTTGCAGTTGCAGTAGCGAGTCTAGAAGTAACAAAAGCATGGAGGGGTTTTTCAGCATCCCTCTGAGACAGGACGCTCCTGATCTTAGCTACATAACAGCGATGAAAGAAGGAGGTCATTTAATATGAGGGATAAGTTCACAGTCGTACTGGAGACCAGATAAAAACCAATGACTTCAGTTTTGTCTGAGTTTAAAAGTAAAAAATTGGACATCATCCAGTCCTTTGGAGTCTAACTAACGGCTCTGTTTCTTCAGGCTTCATGGATAAATACAGCTGGATATCATCAAATGAAAATGTATACCATGTCTCTAAAAAATATTTCCTAGCGGGAGCACGCAGAGAGTGAAGAGTAGGTACTGAGAGTTTTTGGAGCCACAGCTGCAGTATTATGATATGATGACTTGTGTGCTCTATTGTGCTCTAATAAAAGAAAAATAACAAATCCATGTCATGTTGTGTATGTATTTGTGTAGGTATGTAGTGCTCTAACCTTGCCAGTTTGTCAGTCTCTGAGATTGTTTGTGGTGTTCTGTTGCAATGGCCAGAGTATTGAAGAAGACGAGCATGATAACCCACCAGTAGAAAAGTCTGGACTTAACATACACTCTGCACTTACGGCGTAACCACCGATTCCACTTACGCGCCAGCTTACTGAAAGAAAAAGGTCAGTGCAGAACTGTTAAAATGGTTTTCACTATTTTAATAATAATGTAAAGACTTACAAATGTTTTTTTCATGACAATTTTATAAGGATGAAAGGTAACCCACTCACTAGTAATAAATGATAAGTTGTGTGGTGTCCATTTTGCTGACACTGGTTTCTGATCCGCCATTTTCCATTGGTAGCAGACCTAAAATACACACACAGAAACAGTTATTATCAATAGTCTGTGTGTACGTTTTGTGTTATGCACTTAGTGCAAATGTTTTTGTTGTTACTTTTGAGCCGTACTAAACAAATTGATGAAACAAAGGAAACCTGTGGTCAGTCATTCATCTCCTCAACAGAGGCCTTGTGTGAATACAAAGAATTTTGGGCATATAGGCAGCTTCATCCTGTTGTTAGTTAGTCATTCTGATGAGATGACTCCTGGGTGTTTTCTTTGCTATTGCTTCTATTGGACAACAAAACAATTTTGAAGATTCCTATATTATTGTTATATGAACTAAATCTTGGCATTTTGTCTCTGTGTTTGTTGTGCAAGACTAGCATGACACCAAGATGTACTCTGCGTGTCTTACCCTGTCCTTCTTGGTCATTATCTATAACTTCAGCCTGAGTGATCCACTCCATGTAACCCTTGAGGTCCTCATCCAGTTGCTGGGTTTCCCGCAGTTTCTGAAATTCTCCACGAGACTTGGCCTTCTCTCGTTCTTTTGTAAATTCACTAGTGGGAAACAAGCGAGACAAGTAAAACTGTATGAGCTGAAAGAGAAGACAAATGGGATCATGTAAAGAGCAAAAAGTGAAAAATAAAGGCTAATTGTTGGACTTTCCTACCCACTGAGCACACCCAGAACCAGGTTGAGCACAAAGAAAGAACCAACCAGGATCAAAGTGGTGAAAAAGATCCAAGGCCATTCCATTCCTATGGCATCATTTACCTGTCAGACAACAAAGAAATGATGGACACCTTTGTTAAGAAGCCACTTGGAAAGCTGCACCAGCAAGAAGATCCCCTTTTTTCTTTTTTACAATACCATTCATGCAAAATTAGTCTTACCTGGACCCCCCTCTCTCTCCCTCTCTACTAAAATACTATACTACTACTAACTGAAAACAAATCTGATAATGACTAGATGAATGCCTTACCCAATACAAAACATCAGTCCACCCTTGTGTGGTGATACACTGGTACACAGTCAGCATGGAAAACCCCAGGTTGTCAAAGTGAGTAATTCCATTATTGGGACCAGGCCATCCAGCTCGACACTCTGTGCCATTGATGGCACAGCGACGGCCATTTCCTGCTTGGGCACATGGAGCTGGTTTCTCATTCTCCACAGTGGCAATGATGTCTGTGGGCCATAAGACAGTAATGTATACATGGGCCAATAGGAAGCTGTGTCAGCTTCAATGTTATATCTTCAAGAGCTTGAAACCATACTGAATAATCTCCTCAGTGTTGTTGTGCATTCTGGCATGTTGACGGTTAAAGAATTTCATCTGAGATTAATAAAGTTTTAATCTCATCTTAATTAATGAGTTTAGTGTTGAAGATCCCTGTGGTTACTTGATTTGAACACAGTCATTCATTACTGCATGTCCATCATGTCTACAACATCAAAGCCATTTCACCTACCACAGTCTATTGTCCACTGGTGTTATGTGGTGAGTTTAACCTCACCTTAATTACCACAGCATTACAATTACTTCATTCACAATAACCATCTG
>JAVQJX010094609.1:0-12874 GCA_036025115.1 Ambassis agassizii
AATTGTTTTAATAATTTTAGATTGCATGATAATGAATTAAATCATATACTACATGAAAGTCAAAAGTGTCAAACTTGATAAAAAATATTAGACAAATACTTTGACAAATAAGTTAAATGTGAAAAACAGCAGAACAGCAGTAAGGCCACAGAGTACTTAAATGAGACAGAAAAGACATTGTCAAGTGTTTGTTAAAGGTGTTTAAAGTTCCTCTGAATGTCTTCTTTGTGTCCCAGACAGCCTGCAGCAAAATATCACGTCCCTGATTGTTTTCTTTGGTTCCTCTGTGCAAACAGAAGGAGATGTTCATGTTTATTATTGTGCCCAGATTCCATTGCAGTGTGCCCCATAGTATATGAGAATATAGTGTGCATGCAGAGACTCTTGGAGTTTATAGAGAGGCTTTCCTGCCTTACGTGGAGTTTCATGCAGCTGTTGATATGGAATGCAGCAGGATCTTGATGCATCCCTGCATAAGAAAAGTGCCAATATTTATTGAAAGTACTAGAAAAGAAAAATGAGCTATTCTTCTAAACAGCTCATGGTGGCACTGTTGGATTACTGTGGCAACTAAATAGAACTGAACTCCTGTTAATGGTAACAGTTAAGCCTGTTAGTTTCCTATAATAATGAGTCAAATGATCAGCATCAGATCTCACTCATGGCATGTGTGGTGTACTTAAACCAGCTTAAGTTCCTGCTTGCACTCTTAGACATATTTGTAATTAAATTTGTTTAAGCTGACCTGCCTGAATATACCAGAAATGTAGAGCTGCATGAAACCCAATTCCATCAGGTATAGTCCACCAAAAATAAGCCTGATGTGTCAGCACGTTTATTTCAGGCTTTATCTCTCTCGCTTTCTCTCTCTTATTGCCTCATTTGTTTTTGCCTGATCTGTACAGGTGTGTAACAATGAAGCCACATGTACCTGTGACACCACTTGGGCAGGGACAGACTGTAGCATGCCTGACCCGCCTAAAGAGCCTCAGGTCACTCCGGACGAAGAACCCAAGGGTCGGTTTCCTTCTCTTTTAACTCTCCAGCCATGTGAAAGAATGAATAACACAAGTTTATATGCACTTAGCCCAGATACAGACTGATCATATTTTTTCTGTATGCATCTCTGCATCATTACAGCTAAATGTGAGTCAGCACAGAGTATTTCACAGGCGTTCTGTGGTCATAGAAGACTTGATGACAGCAGTGTTAGATTTTGTTTGAGGATGTCATGAACACACACTTAAAGGGGGAGGTGCTTAAAGGGAGGCGGGAGGCGTCATAGAGGGAACCGTGTCACCTCATCCATGACTCTGAAGCAGAAGCCTGCTCTTTGTTTTTGACAGGGTGGTAATAATGCTCCTTTTCCCTCTGCACAGTGAGCGTGGCCACTAACAGGCTGATAGGGGCAGTAGCAGGGACCATTCTGGCCCTGGGGGTGATTTTTGGAGGCACAGGGTGGGGAATAGAGTAAGCATCTTTAACCCTTTCACAGCTCTTCCTCTCATAGTGGTGCCTCAGTGTGCGGGCGGTCTCGTGAGCCGGCCTGAGCCCGTGTGTGCGTCCCGGTGGCTTTGTGTTTTCTTGTGTGTTGGTGATGACCATATAATCGTCATGTGATTGGATGTTTTCAGTGTCGTGTGATTGATTGATGGATTTCCCTCCCTCCTCCTCCTCTTCCCCCTCTTCTCCTCCAACCACTTCCTGTTGTTCTCCCATTACTACAAGCCTCTTTCTTCATCCTCCCTCTTCCTCTTCTTGTCCCCTTTTCTTTCTCCTGTTCTTAGTTGTTTTGTGGTTGCTCCTGTGATCCTCTCCTTTCTGGGGCATGTGGGGCATTTAGATGAAAACAGTCCTGAGAAGTGTCCAGCTAGTGACCTGGCTTGTCAGTCAGTGGTAGGCTGTGTGGTGACTGGGACCCCTAAAAACATTCTGTACTGTACCAGCTCACATATCACCACTAAACCTTCACAGTGATGGATACCCAGGGTCTAGTCGTCTGCACAACCTTAACAGACAAAACCACTGATAATCGATACCTTCATCTGATAAATGAAAATATTCCTGGAGCATCTGCTTGATTATATTCAAGTCACTTAACGCAGTAAAAGGGGGCTGGAAAGCATGCAAAATGCATTCTCAGATTCAGTCATTTTACTGTAATAGTATACTTATGGTGATGTTTTCTGTTCCATGTGAGATCGTCATTGTGTAGTTACGTGTTATTGATCCAGTAAGTGAGTATAGAAACTCATGTCTTTTTCCCCATAACCCTTTACAGGTCCTAGTGCCACCAATCTAATAATAGGCTCCATCGCCGGAGCCATCCTTGTGGCTGCCATAGTGCTGGGGGGGACTGGATGGGGCTTTAAGTAAGCAACACGCCGCATGCCTCTCCTGCTCTAACTCTAGCATCCCTGCTGCTTCTAGACACGACACCAGGGTTTGAGCTCCTGCTACAGAATACAGGCCCCAGAGAGTCAGAGAATTTAAAAAAAACAGGCAAATTGAAATTTAGAGGAGTACGCTGATGTTATTCAGGATTATATTAATGTGTATGAATGTGATTTTTTTTTTTTTAACAGACGCTATCTGTGCATCTGTAGCAGAACCTCAAACTGATTGGACGGGCAGAGCTCAGTGCTTGACATGCATGTTTAGTAAAAGAGCTGATAATTTCACAAAACTAGCTAACTGAATAAAGAGTGCTTGTGTAAATAGCTAGGAAATGCACTTTATTGTACAAGAGATTTTCTTAAATAACTACATCTAATTTGTCCGTTGTCTTGAGCAACAGGGGTGTTAAACATCTTTAGCTAAACAGACTCAAAAATACAAACCTGTAGCCACCAAAGCATGCCAGATAGCAAAGCATCATGGTTGTTACCCAAACAGAAAAACAGAAGGGAAGCAAACAGTAATAAAAGATTTAAAAAAAAAAGATTTCTGCATGTTGATTTGTTTATTTGGAGGAGGTCAGTTCATTGCACAAAGGCTCAGAGTCAAACCCCCCCTGACGTAGAGTGAGTCCCGGGTTTGTCGTGCTCTCATCACTTCCGTGATCTTTTTCTCAATCCGTCATTGTTCGAGGCTGAGACTTTAATCGGTGTGGTGAGAGCGACACAGAGAATCCAGGACCAGATTTTTTGTTGTCTGCAGCCTTTGTGCCATGGCTGGCCACACCCACCTGGATCAGACCAAGCTCCGCCCTAGAGCAGAGCAGGACTCTCGGACCCCGCCCACACCAGCTGCCATTGCTGCCTGCTTCACAGACCTGGTACAGACACGGCGCATTGCACTGCATGAACCACGCACAGCAATAGTGCCACCTTCAACTGGCCTACTATTGGAACAGGTGCATGACAGAGTGATTAGAAGCCCCACAACAAGCCACAGTACGGGGAGGTTATGCATCACTCCTGTTGTTGTTTCTCGTTGTCCCACTGTTGTGGTAGTAGTTGCTGCTGCTGCTGCTGTGGTTGTTGTTTCTGTGGTCGTCTCCTCTATCCCTGCTCTATAGTGTATATATATTTATGTATATATATTTTGTGTTAGCTCTTTCCTCCTCCTAGATGGTTATGTTTTGAGTGGAACAAATGTCTTTCCCATCAAAACTGGTAATAAGACATGTCTCCTACACTTCACCTTTGTAAACTGATGTTGCACGCACAAGCCAATCAGCACTTGTCTGCAAGAAGGTGACAGAGGGCGTGTATGTTCAAAAGGTTTTTAATTGGCTCTTCAGTGATGTCGATCATGACACTGAACAAATATGTCATCTGCTGTTTGATCAGTTTAGCGAAGTTAAGACTTGTTTTGTGGCTGTAAATCCCTCTGAGTGTCTCTTTGCAGTCAAGACTGAACTGGTCAACGTGGACCAGCCTTTCCTCACTTCAGTGTGCACATTGGGAACATTTTCTCTCATGGACAAACAGTGTTACGTTTCAGAAGAGCACTAACTGGAGAAATGAGTGTGGTTGCTTGTCCAGGTTGCTCTGGGTATGTGTACAAATGCAACTACATAAGACACTGACTCTTTTTCTTCTTGTCTCTTCATAAGAAATGTGAAGAAACGGCGATACGATCCCAACGCCACAGCCATTTAACCCACGGAGAGATGGCAATCACAGACGGACTCCTCCAAGGCTTCCTTAGTTGGCTACCTGACAGCTGGACTGCACTTATTGCTGCTGATCTTTGGCATTAGATTTACTTGAAAAAAAGACATAGTGGACAATTTAATAAATTCCATCGTAGTGACATTATAAATGCAGCCTTCTCAACTCCACCTCACCCATGTAACAACCCACACCTCATACCTATGAACTCTAGAGTGACACAGCTCCTCTTTCATCCTTTTAGTGCCAGTGCACAGGCGTTCAGGCGGAATCAACACCACTCTCTCACCTGGCATGATTTATTGACACAAAGCGTTCTGCTTGCTGGCCACCCTTTTTCTGGCATGAAGAGCCCACTCTCTCTCTCTCCCCCGCAGGGCTCTGCATGGCTACCAATGCTACAAAATATAATGCAACAAAAAAAAAGTGCAGGAGAAAGTGTTGGTAAAAACCAAACCCAGCGGACAGCAGGTTCCTGTAGTTCAGGTGCTGCAGAATATTAAAGGAGGCGGCATGTGAGGACAGAGCAGACCTCATAGTGAATGCTCACACAAACACACAAAACTGTACATAAATAAGGAGTTCAGGTTTGGAATTGACAGCATATTTTACAGGGACATCAGTTGCTTTTGTTTTTTTTGTTTTTTTTATCTCAGCATGTTGTACAGCGGGTGTTTTTGGCAATGTTATCAAAAAATCGGAAATATGATTTGGGCCAAAATAGTTCGGCGGACAGAGCAGCCGCAGTGTCGAGAAGAAACATGTCAGAGAGATTCAGATCATGGATCACGTCCGATTATCGTCACAAGATTTCCTCTTCTTCCTCTTCTTCCTCTTCCTCCTTGAAGTATCTTCAACAGTGACTCAAAAGCCAAAGAACCAATCACCTGAACATATGGATGTTGTTGCACACAGAGCACTTTCCCCTCCTCTGTCTGCAGCCAGTGGTGCCTCTCGTACTGCTGAGGGCAAATGAAGTCTGTCCACGCAGGCGCTCACCTGTCCAACCAGGTGTCACTTAACAGTCCTCATCAACACCCACTATACTGGCTTTAGCCTTTTTGCTCTCATAAACTCTTAGTAGAAACCAAGTTCAGCTCTACAGGTAACGCTGCATGCCATCACTATAGTGGGCTTATAATTCTATATGGGAGTCCCCCAAAAATCTGCAAGAAAAATAACGCTACATCAGATAGGTGCATGTCAATGACGAAAAACATTTAACTTTTATTTACTATGCAAAGAGAGATATTGCACAAAAAGTATGGGTAATAGTGATATTAATGTAGACATGGAAAAAAAACTCTGCTAATCTTTTGTATTTGGCCACTCCCACATCTCCTTTCATTTCGCTGCCAACTGTGGATGGATGAATAAATACATGAAAAAAAGAATCAATATTCCCAGTGAAAAGCGAGAGAGCACCCTTTTACATTTGTGGAACTGAAAATCATTTTTATGTGTTTTTCATCCAGTCTAATGATATTTTTAATCTCACACACAAACACACACCTACACATACACACTGTATGGTGCCTGTACATATTGAGGCCTGAACAGTTTCCTCGTGCAGGGCTATCATTTCCAGTCCAGCTGATAGTTGGTGTGTTCCAGGTGCTGCCATAGCACTGGCATCGTTGTAAACCTCCATGTTGCTCATCGTCTGGTGTCCCTCTCTCTCACTGCATCATGTACAGATGGACTGATTAATAAACTACTGACAAATTTTATTCCAGCATCTGTCTTTTTTTCTATTACACTTTTAGTCTGTTGTAGCAGGTCATTTACAGAGATGCATATTATTCTACTAAGCACCAAAGAAGATGTCTTATCTAACCTTAAGTCACCAAAAACAGCATCAGACCGACAA
Source organism: Ambassis agassizii (assembly GCA_036025115.1). Classification (NCBI taxonomy): domain Eukaryota; kingdom Metazoa; phylum Chordata; class Actinopteri; family Ambassidae; genus Ambassis; species Ambassis agassizii. Next base: position 5,989 of record JAVQJX010094609.1, read on the forward strand.
AACTTAAATGAAGGAATAGTAATGACCCCGAGAATCTGTTCTTGTATTCCTAGAAGATTCCAGTACAAGCTTCTGTATCACACCTTCCAACCAGGAAGATGTACAACCGGCTTGTTCAAACTAATGCTAAAAAGAGCATCTGACCATACATGAGTATGTGCTGCTTAGAAAGGCTGTGTGGAAATGTTACCATTGATTTCTTCAGCTTTTGGCTCTTTTTGTCTTGGAGCTCGACTTAAGTCAAGCTCAAAGACAAAATTGGCACAGGTGTGTTGGGGATATGGAGAGAAACCATGCAGGTAGGCGAACACTGCGAACACTGTTCTACTGGGTCCTGAACCAGATGGGTAACAGATTCACATGTCAGGGACATTTTTTCAGTTTCATGTGGATCACATTTTGTAAACATGGATCCAGTTTGACCACTTAGACCAGAGACAAGTGGAAAAACTGTGTAAACACCTCTGCAGGCATGTGTCTGCAGGGGAATGTTGTTTTCTGGATTGATAAGGGCTGCTGCTGGTGGATTATGTGGATATAAGACATACTGAGCCATCAGACAGCTACAAGAGGAAAAAAATAAATATACAGTAAGGTCACAATAGATGAAAAAGGGCTATCACAAAACTCGACCTAGATACGTTTTGTCATCCTCTTCCTCTTCTCCATGACGATGAAGGGCTCAGTGGTCACCATTTTGACAGAGAATAGTTTTGAAGACCACTTTTTAAACACAAGATACTCTTTTAGGCTGTTTGAACAACTTGAAGCCAACCTTCTTTCAACATATTAAAATAATAACAATTTCCTACATGTTCAGGTATTACAATTGAATCAATATGTAGATTTTTAAATATAGTCTTAATATGAATCAAATACTAATTTCCATTTTTTCTGATTTTCATGGCCTCCTTCACCTGCAGAAAAATATAACACTCAGCATTTAAGACCTGTTTTTCTTACATATAATTTCCTATTTAATAACAATAATCTGTACTTTCCTGCCTCACTTCCTGTCTCAAATCATCCTAGCATTACATGTCGTGTTTTAATATGAATATAAAAATGGTCTTTTTAGTGGAAATTGTCGTTATCAGACGGATGATTGACTGAGTGAGAAACCCACCCAGTACATTTAGTGTTGGCCTCTCACTGTGAATGTAATTACATCTGAGATCAGGTATGCATGTGACATTTCAGTAAAAGCATAGAAACGTAAGTCATTCACCACTCACTGGAACATTGTTCATCACCAAGTTTGTTTTTACAGAATGACAAAAGTTTCTGAGGACACAATGTTTATGTTTATGCACAATATGCTGCCTTAATAAGCTCACAATGAAGATTCTTTGACCAACCATTTTATTATCTATTATTTATTTTTTTATGTTTTAATGGCTTCAACAAATAATTTAATTGTGTTGCATTTGTTGACGGACAGTAAAATCTGTTGTCAGTGATGCTACAGGCACTGAAATATCAGGGCACATACTGTAAACAGTTTACAATGGGAAGAACTCAAAAAAGTGAAATGTGAAGGACATTTCTGCACATTTATAATGTGTGATTTTTTTTTTTTTTTTTAAGGATATAGATATGAAGTGACCAGAGCAGGAAGGTTAGCAGAGGACATTTAAATAACCTGAACCTCTTATTTTTGATATTTCATCAGGAAATAGTTACAATAAACAGTTCACATACACACCAGCCAAACATATTTTTAAATTAAGGAGAAGAATATCATAATCTGTCAAAAATGTTAAATGTTTTGGCCACAGAAACAACAGAAACAACCTGACAAGCTGTAGACCGCACGCAAAGGAGGGAGGCATTGACGTCAGTTAAGACTTAACAGTTATTTACCAAACCCGCATCAACACTATAGCTTTGGTACTCGGCTTTAGTGGTAAGTACATTTTAGACTCCTTTGGTATCATTTACTGTATTTATTATTGTTATTATTTAGCTGCCGTAAGGCCCATTTATTTTGCTTTCTTGGCCTTGTGTTTTTAAAGACGTTTTATTACAAACAATGAGCGCACAATTTTAATATCATTAGCCATTAATAGGTCATTGTAAGTGCTGCTTATTTGTTGTTTTTAAAAACATATTTAGCCTACAACGTAACTTTATTTCAAAACCTGCATGTCCTCAAAACTTAAATTACCCAATGCAGGAGTCCAAATGTCTTTTGATATTAATTGTATGTATAGTTTAAACTGTGTCTGTTCAGATGCTCTTCAACATAGCCGTGGCCACCTTGTTTGTGTTGAGCTGCATGTGCGCCGGGCCGCTGCACGGACAGAGGCCGGCTCAGGTGGACCCTCTGACGGCCCACCAGGCCAACCCGCAGTGCTGGGACTCCTCTTCGGCTCTGCTGCTGGAGATGCGCTCTCCGAGGATCGCGGACACGGTTCCGGCCTTCTGGGCGCTGATGGAGTCCCTCAGGTCGTCAGACAACGGCAAGCACACGGCGCTCTTCTGGGACTTGGCCAGGGTCTTCTGGGACCTTTACCTGGACTGTGTCCTGTCCAGGAGTCACGGGCTGGGACGGAGACACATCACCGCAGTGCACTCCCTCATTACTGACAGTAAGTGTTCAACACACACACACACACACACACACACACACACACACACACACACACACACACACACACAGAGAGAGAGAGAGAGAGAGAGAGAGAGAGAGAGAGAGGTTTCATGCTGTATAATGATGTTTTAAAGAAAATATAGAGACTAATATTAAATATCCATTCGTGAAAGTCAAACCTGCATTGTCAGATTGTTTCATTTCATGTCACCCTTCATACAAACTTTGTTGATTGTTGCAGTGAATATGTACCAATACATGTACACATTAAATCAGTAAATATAAAGTAAGACTATTAGATCTTGTGAGAGTGTCCTCGTGCTCTCAATGGAAGTGCTGATGATCAAGCATAATGAAAACACTGATTAATCATCAAACTTATGTAGACATTATTACTTGTGAAATGCAGAGGTCAGACATTATCTCCCAGAACTGCATTGTGCCATTTCAGACTCGTGTTTTTATGTGTCATCTTTATCGTAAGAAGCATTGAATAAACCCTGCAGTGACTTTGTGTACAGTGAATGTTTCGGTCTTTATGTCTGTGTCTGGATAGAGTCCTTCAGGTTCAACAGTTCAAGAGCAAACTCCCGGGCTTGGCTCAGTGTCAGAGTGAGACGCAGAGGACACATCAAAACACTGAAGACCAAACCCAAATAAAACACACCGTCAGAGAAAAAGGACAGACTGTATTTATTTTCCTTGTTTCTCAACAGCTAGCTAACCTCATAAGACTTCAGGCAAGTGTCTGCAACTGTTAAGAAACCAGGACTGTACTATCACACTCCTGACATGAAAACAGGTCAGATTCACCTTTAAATTAATAAAAATAAAATGTAAAAGTCTGTTCAGTCTAATCACTCCATGATGAATTATGCTGCACAGTTTACCACACTAAGCACAGCACAGATGTGTGTGTCCCTGTTAGAAGTATTGTTTTTGTTCTAATGCACTGTTTGTTTAAGTACAATAAATGCATTTACTGTGGCTTCAGGTTTTGTGTCTTTGTCTATCCAGAAACGACATCAATTCAAGAGCTGCCTCAAAGAGGGGTTAAAGGTCATGCAGCATTTATTATTATTTAGATACACTTCCTGTTTATCACAGTGTGCTGCAGCTCATGTCAACAGTGTCCTTTGAAAGACAGCCTGTGAATTAACAGGACTTTAAAAAAAAATCATTACAACATTATGAGCAAAGAGGAACAGACCTGATGTGGTGTGTGTGACTGCTGAAGTTTGAACAACATCATCTGTACTTGGATGTGACTTTTTACACCAAGAGCAACATTTCATTTGATTATCAAATGAGTTGTTTGTAAATGAAACTTGTTGACGATGATTCAAAGACATGTCCAAACATGTCCACCAGGACAGTCTCAGTTTCACTCTGCCATGCTGAGTAATACACGGTGGGTATCAACTTTGTGTGCTCGGGATGGCTCGTGTGTTTCCGCACGCATGCGTACGTGCATCGTAGCGTAAAAAAAAACAGCTGTGAGTCACGCATACAGCATAGAGTTCAACTCTAACGTAATAATACAAAAGTCAGCTCTTTTATAGTTTCGATTTTACTTCCTGCTTCTCTCTGCCTGATATAACACGACCTGCGAAGAATGCTGAGGCGAACGACACGAGTGTTTTTTTCCCCAGCGGAAACCTCTTAATCCAGGTATTATTTCATTTAAAAGGTGTTGTCAGTCAGTCAATAAGTCCGATTTTTTAGAGCATTCTCAGCTTGATTATTCTCCTGTGATTCTGTCTCCACATGATTCATTTTCCTTTAACGTTTCCTTTTTTCCCACACATGCAGGCAGAACAAACAACACAACAAACTGGCTGAGAGCCACAGAATCACTGAAGTCCACAAATTATTATTATATTTCTCTTCATCAAATAAAAGATGGTGCAGATATATATCTGTAACAGGCCTGAATAGTAGAGTGAATCTTTTATTTGGATTTGATCACAGGACATGGATTTTCAAAAGCTGCTGCTCAGTGTGGGGAAGGCCCTCCACACAGACGAGGTGAACGCTCTGGCCTTTCTTTGTACTGACCTCCTGGGTCGGAATCCGGCTAATGTGGACTCAGCTGCCAGCTTCTTCACTCTTCTGTCAAACCGAGGCCTCCTGTCACCAGAGGAGCCCGATCTGCTGACGGAGCTTCTCCTCACCATCGGCCATCCTCGCCTGGTCCGTGACCTCGGCCTCATTGAGCAGCATCGTACGACCAGGATCCCTCTATACAGGTGGGTGTGGATCACACTGTGGTTCAGATTGTGTGACTCTCTCCGCCATTTCTGTCTCTCCTGTCTACATCCTCTTCTCCTTTTTTTACCGAGTTCAGATCAGTCCTCCCATGTGAGCCTGTTTCTATTTTTTTTCTATGTTTTTTTTGTTTTTTTGTTATTGTTTTAATTGTGAGAAGTTAAAAAAAGGTTCGTGGAAAGTTACTATGATTGAATGAGCTGTATTGCCTAACACCGTCTCTCAGGCCACCACACCCTGAAGTAGCTGTGTCATTTTTACTCATGGTGTAACTTTTCAGTTGTTGACAGGGTTTATTGTAATTGTTTACATAGTTCAACATAGTTTATTGTAATCTGTAATTCCAGGAAGCTGCTTTATAGCCTGTCTGAAGACATCACTGTTGATGAACTGAAAGACATGAAGTTCTTGTTAAACAAGATGCTTCCGCGTCGAAAACTAGAGGACAATGTGGTGAGTCAGAATAAAAAAAAACAAAAAAAAAAACATGTTATGTATGAATTTGAACCTCAGCTGTAGAGTAACTTTGCCGTACTTTTCAGACTACACTAGAAGTCTTCTTGGAAATGGAGCATGCAGACCTCATTAGTGATACTAATCTAAAAACATTAGAGGAAGTGTTTCAGTCAGTATGTCCTATCTTGAATGAGAAGATCACCCAGTTTAAAGCACAACAGAGTGAGTACATTTTTTTTAATAGGAAGAATTTAAAACGTCGTTATTGTAGACGTTTGAATTAACATGAAACAGTCACACATTTATATACATTTATACACAATTATATACTCGTATATATATGAGTAATACGTCTATGAATCACCTTTCCATTGTTTTTCACTGCAGTACGTTCCACTGGGATTATTGCTCAAGAAACGTGTCAGCCAAACCCGGTAAAGACTTTCTGTTTTATTTTATTTTCTCATCATGTGGAGTCACATATCAGTGAATATGTCTGTTCTCTGTCTCATCAGGTATCACAGTCTTTTCTGAGGACAGGCTCCACCGATATGACAGGTGAACCGAACACGTCTCTCTATCTAAAGCAGTGATTATACAACATACATCTAGTAATATATTGTGTTTTATATGAGTGAAGGAAAAAAATAATAATTTAGGTAAAAACTTTAAATGTCTGTGCTGCGGCTCACCCATTCATTTTCTTTTTAGACGAATCACACTCATCAGCTGCAGTAAGAAACTATATATAACTATCTTTCTAATTAAGATTCATTGTTTGTGCATTTGTTCTGTCTTTAATGATCACTTTTTCCTCCTTTTGATTCCTACACAGATGTCCATGAATACTTCTTTTGGTGAGTGGTGTGTTTTGTTGTTTAAAATCATATGTTCCTAATCTCCTTCTTTTACTTTTTCCCAGATGGTGGTAGATCTGAATCTGAGGTCCTGGCGCGTGATGTGTGTAGTTTGAGCATTAAATCAAACAGCTCTGCTTCATTACAAGGTCTTTATAAGTATCTTATATTAAGTTACAGCAAATGATTCATACATGTGTTGGCCTGATGTTTTTTGTGTTGCTGATGTTTCTTAGTGGGAAGTGATTCAAAAAACATCCCATCTGAACAGCAGATTTCTCAGCCTCTGACCAGGATTGATGAGGTAGGTGTGTAAAGCTGAATTGAAACAAGGTAATTATAGCTTAAAATTAAGCATTCTGTTTTGTTCCTCTGCAGGGTTTAGGAACATATCCCATGACTGCTGCAAAGAGAGGAGTCTGCTTGATAGTCAACAACTTTGACTTTAGTAAATCCAAAGTGACTTTAAAAAATCGGAATGGGACCGGTGCTGATGAACGTAAGCTACGTTCAGTTTAGCTTTATTAAAGTCAAACAGAGACAGCAGCTTGGACACACTGTTGTGTATTTGTGTCTTTCAGGATGTCTGCGTGATGTGTTTGAGTGGCTGGGCTTTGACGTAGAGATACACAACGACTGCGACAGAGCAAAGATGCTGACTGTGGTCAGGGAGCTGAGCAGAAGAGACCACAGTCAGATGGATTGTGTGGTG
>JAVQJX010094622.1:0-12006 GCA_036025115.1 Ambassis agassizii
CTAATGAGTACACAAACCAAGACACAGAAAAAGAGAACTGTTGGTTGCACTTGCTCAGCTTAATCAACCAAATGTCTTCTGTGGCTCTGGCTGGCTTTATTAGAGGCACAATCTTCTGTGTCTCCTCTCCCTGTGTTTTTTAAGGTCAATAGGTCTTTAATATGGTAATTGTCCATTCAGGGAGGAAGGAGACCAAAAAATTTTAATTAAGGAGCGAGTGGCGGCCCGGCCTTTAAATTATCTTCCAGACATCAAGACTTCAGGAGCAGTTGTTTTGTCATCTCTCCAATTAAAACAAGCCCACTGACGGAGAAAGTCACCGCCTAATTTCTTCTTTGTGATCCATGAGTGAGCAATAAGGACACTAATAAAATCTGATTAGCTGTGGCAACAGGACTTCTTGATTGATTCTTGTCCGATACCGTTTTCCACAAATGTAATTAGGTTCAACTGTGGATATTAATGTAACTCCTCATTTAGTAGCCGAGGCAGCGTTTGCTCTCTACATGTTCTGTAATTCTAAACAGATCTTTAAGAGGAACATAAAGCCGCGGCAGGGCAGGGAGGAAAATGTGAAACAAAACATATAAGTCTGTCTAACAAGTTCCAAGGAAAGACAAAAGATTGATTAGCATTAATGTCAAACAATTACAGCAGGAGTATTCATAAAGGGAAGGATCTTATTAGCTAGAGGAAAAACTGAATAAGAAGGAGCATTTCTGGGCTGCTTAAGCCTCAGGATTACTCAACCTTTGGTGGCGGAGAAGAACAATGTGGCTTTTAAAAACCCATTCTGGAGAGAAGCGTCTGGTTGACAATTATATGCCTCTAAGCTGTTTAATAGGTGGTTTTGAGAGATCCTCATTCAGGACTGTACTAGTGTGTGGTGTGTGTGGGGGGTATGAGGAGGATTTTAGGAAGAGCCAGCCTGATATAAGAAAAGACAGAGGAAAAGAGAGGGAGAATTTTAAGCCTGCTAAGCAGATCAGTGTCTTTGTGTGCGGTCAACAGAGGCACTTGAAACTTTTGGTGAGTCCCAGCTGTCTGGAGCTAATTCTTCCTTTTTTGTTCTTTTTTGTAGAGACAGAAGAATTTCTGCTCCTACACTTGTTGAAATATTTTGCTGCAAAATGTTACATATCAAGGGATGGTGGATCAATCAAACACAAATATTATTCATGAGGCTGCAGAATGTACTGACACAACGTTAACTGTTTCTGACCCTCTTTGACTCCTTAAAGCAGTCTGTTTGTGTTTACAGATTGATTTTTTCTTTTTTTCTTTTTTTTTTCTTTTAAAAAGAAACACTCAATAATCTGTTTTCCCAAACGATTTTTAATCACCCTTTCAAATATTTGTGCCGTCGCTTGTGTGGTGTCCTTTAGGATTTGAGATGGCCACAAACAACAGGAGGAGGGGAAAAAAAAGAGGCACCGCCAGAAAAAAGATCAACAAACAGGCGAAGCATAGAGACAGAACAGTTTGAGGATGAACGCTGCTAATCCTGACCTCAGCTAATGCTAATGCAAATGCATGTTTATCAAATATGTAATCGACATTAGTTAGAAAAACAAGGATGTGCCAGCACTCTGCTCTTTGTTCCGTGATTGTGGAAGAGGGAGATTAAGATGGGCTTTAGCGATGCTCAGATGAATGGAAGGAGAGAGGGATGGAGGGATGGCTGGATGCTCTCATGCTCTTTGTCAAGAAAAGAAGTGTGTGACCTTTCCAGCTCAATCTGCTTTCTTCATTTGAGAGGCACACACTCTGACACTCGATTCTGAAATCGGTAAATTTAGAAGTATTTTTAAATATGCGTGGACAGCATATATGAGTACTTAATATTATCATATGTTATATGTAGAAGGACAGGGGATACCAGCAGCAGCATGTCAGCTTAGCTTTACATCAGGAAGGTAAGCAAGACAACAGCAACAGCAATTGTCCTAAAATAACTAAATCTGCCTCCCAGCACTTTATTTCATTTTATTTGCAAGATACTACATGATATATTGTTTTCACCACTAATTTGAGAAAGCCAGGCTAGCTAGGTTCTCCCTGTTTTCAGTGTTCATGCTAAGCTAATATAAACATCTGCAGGTGGTGGACTTAAATTTATCATAAAAATATGATGACGATGTATCAAACTGCAACCACCCGAGCTCGGAAATGAAGCCAGTGTGGCAGTGTTAAAATTGCAGTTCACTCTTCAGCCTCTAGGGGCTGCCTCCAAAATTGAGTCAATTCCCATAAACTTCTATGTTAAAATCTTACAGCTTGTAAGATTGAACTGCACTTCAATGCAGAAACAGACAACCTGCATCAACCACAGGCACCTGCTTGTTCGTACCATATAAAACCTGTGGGCGTTTCCTCTGCACGTCTGACATGTAAAAAAAAAAAAAAAAATCTACAGATTTCTTCCTCACATTCAACAGATGTGCATGTGCAGCTGTTGACTTTGGTACCCAGGGATTAAATTGCGACAACCTCAACAGATGAAGGCAACGTGGAAGTGCACAAAAACTGCATTTTCTCTAATGGTTACTCCCAATCCCACAGACCTGCATGTCCAATTTAACAGCAGAATTACACACACATGATTCAAAGAAAAAAAAGATCTGAATGTTTTTACCACTCACCTTAGGTTACCTTAGCCTACCACAGCCATACTCTTTAGGTTAACTTGCTGTACTGTCAAGGAAACAAAGGAAAACCCAGAAGGCTGCTCACAGTTCATGCTATAGTCTTTGTGTCATTTTGTGTTGCTGCTTGTTGTCTAATTTTCACAGCCCTCATAAGTGAATACTGTATATCTGTTACTTTTTCCGGTTAAATGTTTACAGGATGACACAGGGGCACAACTCTTGCCAGTTTGTGCCTCCCGTGGGCACTCAGAGAAGCAGAGGTAACCTATTTTCTTTGGCAAGGTTGAGCAGTCACACAGAGCCTGTGTTTGTGTTGTTTGATTGCATTGCTCCTTTAGGGCCTCACCTTGCTGTCTCCATCGCTCCTTTTCTCCCCTGTCTTTCTTAAAAAAAAAAAAAGTCTTAGTCAGCACTTGCTCAACTTTTATTCTCTTTCTTTTCTCGTCTCTGTGTTTTCTTACTCCCTCCTCTTCCTCTCTACGCTGTCACACGAGGTCTTGCTGCGCTGTGTGTTTGTCTGCTTGGTTGCAGGGTTTGTTGTCAGTAAATGAGGTCATTAGAAGACACTCTGACCTAACCAAAGGCATTTGTTCAGCATGCTGTATTTTTTTTGTTACTATCCTCTTCTTAGTATAAATATTCACCTTTGATGGAATGGCCAGATGCTGGGATCATTAACATGTCATTATATCTGCAGACAAATTAGGGTGAAAAATTTCTTTGTGCGTTCCTTTCACCTCTCTGAGCGTTAGATACAGAGAGGTGTGTGTCACAAATTACCTTCGGTAGTATCTGCTTCATCTCTTTCAGATGTTATCTCCTCCTCTCCTCCCTGTGCTGTTGGTACATCTTGCAGTCGGATGACACCTCTAGGTGAGCCCTGGGGCCTTTGGGTCTTCTCTCTCTGTGGCATGATGCCAGATGCCTGATGACACCTGTGAGCCTTGGCAGAGCTCCTGGTTTACAGTAGCTGTTAGCAGGCTTTTATGTCAAACAAAACACCAACACAATGTGTTCTCGCTCTCTCTCTCCGTACCTCAACAATTCCCCACCTCCAACTGACTCCAGCCCACTTTCTCCTGCACTCTTTTTGCAATCATATGCTACTGTAAACAGTGCCAGTGAATCAGTCTTTTTCTCACCGTGTCAACGGGTTTTAATTATCAGTGAATGTCAAGGATGTCTGCTGGGTCCACCTCATTTCTCTCAGAGCCAAACCCATTTCTTGTGTTGTGTAACACTGTTCCCTCCCATTGTCCGAGCGCACTCATAAACATACTTCATATGCAGCATCTCTGAAGTGTATTCCATTGTTCCTCAAGTGGGGAGACGAGTGTTGCTGCTCTCCAAATGGACATTGGCACATCTCCTGAAACAATACGGTTCCTCTACACCACATCACTCACATGCGTTTAAAAACGCCAGACCTTGACCACTTATGCCTGGAAAGAAAATTACCTGAGCACAAAGCGGGGGCTCTTGTCTACACCCTAAAACACACCATAGCACTCTTGTGCTTGCAAGTGGAGGGTCTATTATAAACAATTATTTTAGCCCTTCACGGACAGTTTGGTCTTTTTGATGCATTGTGTTTTTGAGTGAAGAAGTATAGGCAGTAATCAATGGAGGAGCCGTACGGTCAAGGTAAGGCTGCTGGGTGATCTAAACATGTACATGGATGGGAGGGCGTGATGACTCAGGTACTGATGTGTTGTGTTCATAACAGCAGCTACAGAGGATACTCGCTTCTGATTGGCTCAAATCCTCCAACTTAGTCCAAATAACAGTTTTAACTTTTACTAACGAAACCTTGTACATTATCGTTAGTTAGATCAAAGTTAAACACCAAGTTTAAATTGTGAGACAATCCAAATGGGATGAGCGTACAATACTATAATACAAATGGACATTCAGGGTTTAACACACAGATTGTTTTGGGAAATTGGGGTGTGTGCATAAAAAAAAAAATCCATTTTTACAGACAAAGAGCTTTAAGCATTATACTGGAAAGATTTTAATTGAGACATGCTGAAAGATGGATGTAATAAGATGGTTGGTTGTATTTTCTAAAACAAGTTGTACCTCATTTGTTCAATAATGAGTGGAAACTAAAGTGTGCATTAAAGTCAGCAAACAGATGGTTCTTTAAATGCTAAACATTTGACAATGTGCAGTTTGATGAGAGGACAAAACATCAATTTTAATTGTTATTCAGCTCCATCAGTCCAGAGATTGATAAGGTGTAATAAAAACATGGTAAGAGGAGGAAGGACAGAGATAAGAGACAAAAAGCGAGAAAGAGAGGTGTGAGACGTGTGGGTGGACACCGGGCATGGTGGCAATAGGCACAGGGGCTTAATGAGAGGTGAGCCAGAGGAGAAACAGAGCAAGGACAGACAGAGAGAAGGTAGCAGAGAGAGAGAGAGAGGTGAGAAGGAGGGAGTGAGTGATAGATGGTGCAACGGGAGAGGGGGAATAGAGGAAGAGAGGGAGGACAGGACTTTGGAAAACAGAAGCAGTAAACAAAAAGCCAAGAATAGAGTCCAGGTGTGAAAAGAGAAGAAACAGGTGGGAGATGGGGATACAGAGGACGGTATAGAGGAGAGCGCTGGAGGAGGAGCAGAGCAGGGTCAGCAGGAGGTGTCCTCCAAGTTAAAGTCATACATCGAAGCAGAGAGAAGAGGAATCAAACACAAATTTTTATTTTAATGCTTTTATAAGCATGATAAAAAAATCTGCGTTTTACTTTTGAATAGAGTGTAGAGGCTGAGTAGATATCACAGCTCATCACATATTCAGTGGTATTTAATGTGAATGACGTCTGACTTTGCTGCTTTGCTTTTCCTGCTGAGCTCAGCAGATTCAGTGATGCACTCTGAGGGATGATCTTGATTCCAGTGGAAACAGAACAATGCCAGGACGGATGTAACACCGAAAAATACCAATCAGTAAGTTTTAGTGTAATGTATTGTTTTGAAAAGTTAAAAACACGGATTTGGACGGCAGTGATTTCTAGCTGATGCACAAAGTCACAAACATCTAAAAGTTTCACTCAACATACCCTCAACAACTCACACACCAACACTCAAAAGTTTAGTTGATAAAAAAATGCACTTTTGTAATTCAGTTCAATTGTATGGCTTTAGAATAACACTAATAATATAACCATCTTAACTCATTATTGTAGGCCTGATAACCTTACCATAATAAAGAGCCTGTAAAACATTGATAATATTGTTAAAAGAATGTAAATAATGAAAAAGCATCATAATGTACCTATGCAAAGAAATCAGACACAAAGGAAAACAAGAAAGGGACAAACAGAAACTTGGCTCTGCCCCAACTTGTGAAGGAGTTTGGGACAGCACTGCCCCCCCCCCTCCTCCTCCATCCCTACTCCACCATCCCCCCTATAAAGGTGATGTATGGCCAGGGGATGGATGTGCCCTTGTCAGAGCCCTGTGTCTGAAAATACTGATGGATGGAGAGAAAGCGAAGGAGGAGAAGGAATGCAGGTGATGGGGAGATGACAATGATGAAGTATGGGTGAACCACACCGCCACATCTCAGACAGCTGTTTAGCGACGGGGGCTAACACTCTAAGTGTGTGTGTGTGTGTGTCTGTGCGAGTGTGTGAAGGGTGTAAGGGACAGGGGACATGTGGGAGAATGGCTGCACAGTGTTGTTCTTTAAAAAAAACACACAGTGTGTGGACGTAAAGGATGTGAAAGAGAAACTTCCCTGTTGTGGCACTGAACACTGTCTCTGTTATCTAGTAAAATCTGTTGGCTCAGAGCACGAGGGAGGCTCCATCTCCTCTCTGTGTATCTCGTGTCCTTCAAGGCCTGGCTGTAGCCTCTAGGCAAGCCTCAGGCTCCAAGGCTCCCCTTCGTGTGGCAGGAAACCAGATCGGACTCAGACACACACAGCTGTGGCCCAGGGGCCCTCGCTCCTCCCGGAGAATGACACTCAAACTCCCGAGAGCCATATTTAAGTGCAATAGTAAGTGATTATGTGTGGATAATGTGTGTGTTTTGTGCATGTGACTTTTAGCCTGCAGCCAGCAGGTATCCAAGGGCTCTTTCAAATTAGAAACGGGGAGGATTAGCCGATTCCCCCTGGAGCTCAGTGGGTTTCCGAGCAAGGACTCTGGGAATACACGCATATCTGTCACAGTGGAACACGGTAAAACATCACAGTAGCAGTCATAAATCACACAGCTTGTGCTGCTCGTCATCCGCCGGCCACAGGTTGTCCAGAGTTTCAGTAGACTACAAATCAGACTAAAACGCTACTGTGTTAGTGACCTCTGACCTCCATGAGGGAAATGCAGTTCTAATGGTTAATCCAGGACTCATTGATGTTTGAGTGAAAGAAGAAAAGAAGTTATTTTACAACAACAAGCTGAGCATGTTAGGGTTAGGGTTAGAGCTTTAAAGTGGAAGATAAACATAAAGAAACATTTTAATAATACAAAATATGTTTTGTCTTTCAAGTTCCTGGTGTTTCATGACTTTACTTAAGTTATTATGAGTGGTTCAACTAGTTGATGGTGTTCCCCCTTCCAGCATGAAGAAAAAAGTCAGAGGATCTAGAAGACGACCTCTGTCCTTAAAGGCCGGTCTTTGTCACTGCACATGACGAGATCCACCATGTGGTCTGAAAAGTTAAATGACTTGTGTGAAAGGAACTCTGCTGTGTGCATCCATTTCTAAAACACTTTCAGTTCCAAAAAGTAGAGTAAGTTAAACGAAATGAGGGAGAGCTAAGGCCCAAAGAGAGCTGAGTTAAAACACAAAGGGACACAGGGGGGGAGACGAGGTGATGCAGATAAACAGAAGGGACATGAAAGAGGGGAAAGTGGGGCAAGTTTAATTGAGGACTGGAAGAGCAGCAGATGTGTTAAGGGATGTGTTGAGAGGAGGCGGGCTTGGGAGAGGGAAGTGTGTGTGTGTGTGTCTGTGTGTGTACAAAATGCACTTGTGACACAGAACAGTATTGACAAGTGGGACTGATGCCCCTGAGAAAACCTTCAGAATTCAATCTCATTGATTTCCACAGAGGAGTGGAGGACGCTGCCTCTGGTCCATACCCTGAGTCATTACACACACATGCACACACACATGCAAGCAAACAGTACAGTAATGGGCCACATAAATTCACACACTTTTTTTTTTCTTTTGTGTTAGTGAAATGTAAAACTTAAGAATTAAAGGGATGTTTTCTACATAAAAAGTAAAGTTCTTTAAATCAAACTGATTAAAAATTAGTCACACACAGAAAAGAAACATTTGAAAGCATTTGTTTTCACAGAATCATCCTCATAGTGGTTTAATGCTAATTCACCATTCTTCATTAATGCCTTCATGGACATACTGTATATGTCTGACAACACACACATCTGTTTGTACATATGTGCTCCCATTGTGTGTGTGTGTGTGTGTGTGTGTGTGTGTGTGTGTGTGTGTGTGTGTGTGTGTGTGTGTGTGTGTGTGTGAGAGAGATTCAACGCGTGTGTGTGTATACAGGAGGCTGACATTATAAGCTTTGCTTAATAATCAGCCCAATAAGTGAGCACAGACCTTCTCCCGGATGTGTTTGTGTTTTTCTTTTGCACGGATACACGAGCTGACATTTACATGAGCTGATTTGATGCGTTCACTTTCTATAAGCTTACTGTATATCGCAGCTGCTTCTTGTCGCGGGGGGTCAAAAATGAAATTATATTAACTTTTTCTCCTCTCTCTCGCTTTGGTTTGTTGTGTGCGATTTGGATCTTTGGGCTCGGCTGACTGACAGCCTCTGCTTTCAGTGTGTGTCACAGTGGTTGAAATCTCACTGAGGGGCTCGATGCAGATAAGCAGTGAAGATGTGGATAAGCAGTGACAGAGCTGGGGCTCGGATGGGGAGGAGAGAGAGGGGGAAGGAAAGATAAAAAATGATTCCATATATGTGTTGGAGATGCACAAATCCAGAAGATACCTGTGTCTTTAATGGATTTTTGCAGGGAAATCTTGTATCACACTTCAACAGCCAAAGAATTTAGTTAAAAAAATCAGACCAGCAGAACAATTCAATTATTCTGCGTGGCTTTAATAAATGTTTGATATGCATTACATGGGAACTTTCTAATTCAAATTTTACGATTTAACAGTTAGGGCTTTTCCCATTAATTCTCGACACACAAAGTTACAATTTGAATTCGGAGCGTTTATTAAATAAATATGAAAAAGTCTAACAAAATGATGGTAGGGGCAGGATAGGGTGGAGATTAGTGCACATGAGTAAAACAAAAGTTTCAACTACCGGTGCGTTTATAATACAAAACTCCTGGCATGTGCGCGCTGGGATCTGGCAGATGAAGTATTTAATTCTCTGCTTTAATAGATTTTTCCGCCTTTTTGGAAATATGGAAATGGCTCTGTTCCTTCACCACATGTAGTCTTTTTTTTTCGACATACTACGAGCAAATCTCTTTGTTTGTCCTGCTCTCTCTGTTGATGAGATTTCGAGTCTCTGTAAATTCTATAGACATCCATAATGATTTACAAATGGCAGATTTACAAACAGAAGCATCTGGAGGCTCTGTGTGGGTTTTGCTGCCTGTTTCTCAGAAATCCTACATTTTGCTACCAGAGATAATACTTCTCTGCAGAACAAAAAAAAAAAAGAAGTAAATAAAATAACGGACTGTCACACACACACACAAAAAAAAGAAATGCAACCAAATGTGTGAGCAGCAGTTAATCCACTGTTCTCCTAGAAAGGGCATGAACACTCAAAACACATTTCCACAACATTTCATGCACCTCTACGTATATATACATAAATCTGCACTTGAGGTGGAATTTATAAAACAATGATAAGGTCCCTTGAACTCTTACAATGAGCAATACTAAACAGCTTACCTACTCAGCTTGGGCCTTCATGCTTTGGCCTGTGGCTGATGTGCCACAAAAATACAGTAAACCACAAAGCCTGTCTCATCATTTTCACTGTTAAATCCTGGTTGCTTTGTAAGAACTTCTGCCATTGTTGTATTCATCAGCTGTCTGTCCATCATAATGAGGTTATCAGTGTAGAGCAAATAAAAGAAAACATGATGAGCAGCACTGTTTTTTTCTTCTTGTAACTGATCTGATGTAAAATGTTAATTTGTGTATCTGACATTAATCAGTGGGAGGAGCTGATCATTTAAAGCAAAGCCAATGAAAGACCACTTACTGTATGTCTCACCAAGTAGCTGCATCATGGCTTTTAAATGAAATGAGAACATCCAGTGTTGGAGATGCTTAAAGACTCCTCCATGTTTCCTGAGTCCAAAAACTGTCCCATATCTGACTGACAGGGACATGTTGTATCAGACCGTCTGTGCCAATCACAGTCATAATCTTTGAAGTAATATAACCACTGTAAGAATAAAAGAGAGGGAGGGAGAAATTTCATACTAATTTTCTTCATTTATGAAACAATTCATCTTAAAAATGATGACAAACATGTGCAGTCTGTGTTCAAACAATCCCTTCTGCCCAGAGACTAAATCTGTCCTCAGAGTATTTAGATTTATTAGACTGAAACAAAAAGCTCATTTACATGAAGCGTCAGTGAATTTTTAAGCGAATGAATTTTCCAGCAGCAGAAGAGTTCAACTTCAGGTTCAAGTGAACTGATTTAAACTGCTGAATTATTGAGTTGTCAGCCCACGATCAGTGAAGAGGGCAGCGCAGTGGAAGGTTTTATGATTTAATGCTCATTGGCACTTGCAGTTACTTCCTAAAGTTTTATACCCACTTTTTTTTTTTTTACCTTCATATCAGTGAGTCATGATGAGTTGGGAGAACTTTGATGTCACCAAATATGATCGGCATAAAAACAAATAGAACCCTTCCCCTGCACGTCACTGTGTTGTTATTAAAAGTGTGTGCTCTGACACGTTTACAGCAGAGCAGCACGGAGCTTCTTTCCATCACTCTTGTCTGTTTTCTTGGCATCATGGATGGGCCATGAGTCACTGCACCTCTGGGTACATGTCAGTAAATGCCCCGCAAACCTGCCCAAAACAAATATCTGAACATCAGTATTTTGGCTCAGTCTTTCATTAACAACAAGTTTTAGGCATTAAGTAACCAGAAGTAAAAAGTACACACATCTCTGACTATCAATTCTAAAATAGTCACTTCAAACAGAAGCTTCTTCTCATGGCTCTCTCCTTAGTTCTTGATTACATCCCTGGTGAAAACCCACACCTGCGATGTAATGCTTTTGTTCTCTTGGCTGAGTTGTCTCCATGCAAACGCAGCATCACAGTCTCAGCAATATCCTTGGATATTTATATGTCATGGTAGTCTTTTAAAGACAAATCTTTGAGCGGCAGTGATCATCTTCTGACAGCCTTAATTCAGAGAGTCAGCTTTGGTTTTCCAGCAAATGTGCAGTAAGTCCTCAGGGACTCAGGAAATTAGGGGTTTTGTGGACGTTCGTGCAGAGGCTCACGTCCACCAACATGGTGATCCTATTCACATCACACAGACCCATGCTTTGTCAGCATACACCTCAAGACCTATGTCCAATAGACCTAGTCATCAATCCATCCATGCCTGATACTAATAACCATTCACAGGAATGAGCACAAAACAAAATAACAGAGAAGTCTTTATTGAAACACAGACTTCTTCTCTCCTTTATTTGTAAGTCTTCATAACCTGTAATGAAGATGACACAGAAACGCATTTGATTTAGTTATTAAATCAACACAGACACATAGAAACTTGCTGCGGCGGTTCAGTAAACCTCTAAATGCAGACAGCATTCTGATCTTCATGCTGTGTATGACTGTGGAACAGTATAGTCTCTTGGTGAAAATGTAGTGTATGATGTTGGGATAATTGTGAGCTGTGACTCTATAAATGTTATGGACCAACAAATACTTCATACTGCTGCTTCACAGTTCCAAAAGAAATGTCAAGAGTTTTTCTTTCTGAAAAGTAAATGGTCTATAAAATCATTGCTTCTTTTTGTGGCGGTTTTTTTGGATTTGCAGACTTGACTCCTGTTTTAACTGTGGACTGTTAGCAAATATGTAAATGCTAATATTAGCTGACTGCCACACATGGTGGACTTATTTGGAAAGTCAAGCTGAAAAAAACAAACAAACACACACAGACAATGATACATGGAAAATGAAGCACAGGTACAAATAAAAGGTGTGTTTGTCAGTATCACACTTATAATTAGTGACTAACCTACTGTCAAGGTTGGCAGATTGGATAAACTTTTAGCAACATTACTCTTTGTCCAATTTATTTGCTATCATGCATCGTGTGTTGTCATGAAAAACAACATTAGAGATGTATACTAT